>JBAJNP010003706.1:0-37727 GCA_036877545.1 Yasuhikotakia modesta | reverse complement strand
GGCGGCGCCGTTTGTCTCAGGTTTCCAGGAGCAGCTCATGGCACGCGAGGTACACGGTGCTCACCTACCTGCAGATCATGGTGTTCTACAATCTCTTCATCTTCCTGAGCGACGTGAAGGCGGTGAGCGACGTGCGAGTGCTGGTGCTGCGTCTGCTGGAGGACGAGCAGCTGGAGGTGCCTGCAAACACAACACACACATAATAGATTCTATACTGTACAAACTATACCTGAAACTATATCTCTATATTATATGGGTGGTATATAATGTACTGCACACATACAACAGGCCCTCTATATACATCACATACTGTGTGTGACAGACCAAAGCAGATTTAATGCCCAACCTTTGATGTCAACAACAGAATAGAGAGGGATCTTTAAACATTTTTAACTAGCTTATTTTAATATGCTAACTAATTACAGTTATAAAGTTAGTTGCTTGGTTATTGTTGGTAAATAACAGCACTAACCATTGGAGAACGAGTGTTTCAGGGCCTCTCAGATTAAACGTGAGCTAATGTTCAGCTGTGTGTCTGAGGGGAATCGCTCACAGGTTAAACGTGTGGAAAGAGAGTTACGTAAGCCGCCGTTTCTCTTTCTCAGCACCGTCTTGTTGTCTTTTATTCTCTCTCCATCCTTCTGTCCTCCTGCTGTTACCATAGCAACTCTCAGCCGCAGCAGTGTTCTGTTTCCATGGTGATGGATGTTCAGATTTCCTGAGAGGAGAGGACAGGAAGCAGAATGAAGCTATAGAGGAATGAAACAGCGGCTGTTAATACAGGCTGTTAAAACGCTGTTCTGTAGTTATATGTTTGTGTGGCAGAGGACCTGGAGTTTGTGGATGTAGACAGTCAGTTGACCCGACAACCAACAGCACATCACATTATACCGTTAGTCTGCGTTACATAAAAATCCTCAGCTTTACTTCTTCAGTTTTTGTACGTTTCTCATTTAGTTTCGCAAAAGACCCTCATTTTACCTGCTGCTTTCAATGAAGATGTTAAACTTCAGCTGCTGTCTAAATGTTTTGGTCTGTGATGTAGTAATATCTCTCTTTCTCTCTCTGTGTGTGTGTCTCTCTCTGTCGCTCTCCCTCTCTCTGTCTGTCTGTCTCTCCCTCTGTCTGTCTGTGTCTCTCTCTCAGGTGAGAGAGCTGGCCGCCACCACTCTCAGTGGGTTGCTGCAGTGTAATTTTCTGAGCATGGATGAGTCTCTGCAGAGTCACTTTGAGTGTCTGAGTAAAACCCGTCTGCCCAAGCGCAGGAGAAGAGAACTGGGTTTGGTGCTGGACACCATCCCGTCTGCTGGTACCACACGCATCATGCTTAACACTTCTGTGTTCATGCTTAACACTGCATTACACCTCAACATAATATTTATACTTCTTGATTTTTTTCATCTGTTATAATCTAAATTTAGGGCTGCAAACTTTTGTTGCTAATAATAAACCATAAACAGTTTTGGTGTTCAGCACAATCTTCTTAACTTCTTAACCCAGTTTTGCAGTTGTAGGTTTAATAATGATTTATAATTTGGACCTGATTTTGCAGAAAAAGTCCTTCTGTAAACAAGAAAGAAGGTTGCAACAGAAACACACAGTTGAGACGTTCATGTATATATGCAGTATTTATCTAATGCATGGAATGCATCTTTTATTGCGTGTTTGCAGATCTGGTGCGGCGCCATGCTGGTGTGTTGGGTCTGAGTGCCTGCATCCTGTCCAGCCCGTACGACGTGCCCACCTGGATGCCCCAGATTCTGATGGACTTGAGTGCCCACCTCAACGACACACAGCCCATAGAGGTCAGAACCCTCTCATGTGTGTACTGTGAGGTCTCTTCTTCTACTGCTTCCTGTCTTTATATCTGCGTGTTTTTCTCAGATGACCGTGAAGAAGACGCTCTCTGATTTCCGCCGCACTCATCATGATAACTGGCAGGAGCACAAGCAGAAGTTCACAGACGATCAGCTGTTGGTTCTGACGGATCTGCTGGTCTCGCCCTGTTACTACGCTTAGGTTTGTTATTTTCACACAGGCTCCGTTCCAAAACCTAGTGAGTCACCTTGTTGTCTGCTGCCTGCACAGACAGATGTCTGATTCATGGTGATGAATGGTGATTTTATTCTTCTGCTGAGCTTGTCACAATATTGTTGTTTTTTTAAACAGCAGCATAATCACACTCAACATTGAAAGTTCATTTATGTTGCCTGTGTAGGCAGCTGACTAGGTTTTGAGACGGGGCCGTACTGTTTACATACAAGTGTTCACAAGTGTTTGGAATCGTTTCTGTTCTCTTTTGCAGAGGAGAGCAATCCGTTCTTACATTTGTCTTGATGGAAACGCTGATGAAGAGGTTGAAGTTTTGTGTGTTTTGTTTACTCCGAATGTTTTTGGAGGATGGAGAAATTAAAACTTTTAGTAGCAACAGCTGCAGTGATCTAGTTATGAGATAACTAGAGCGTTTTGTTTTCATTTTGGTTACACTTAATATTTAAGGGGAACCTATCGCAGGTATGGCTGTCCTGCATTATGTAACGTTTGTGTTTGTGCAGAAGAGAATCTGTTATCAGTATGGATTGTTCTGGTCCAATATAATGCAGTTTTCTGCACTGCTTTGTATAATTATTTGTTTGTATAGTTTGGACTGGAACTTGTTAGGATACTAAATGTTACAATGTGTGTGAGGTACAAACATTATGAATTTAAAATATTTGAAAATGTTATACAGATATACAGATTATATACAGATATTGACATAATGAATCAAAAACAAAAATGATCATTTCTAAGACCTATAGCTTATAAACACCTTTCTAAAGTGTATCATTTGTCTCCAGTGACGTGTGGAGACGGCAGATTTATTTTATTTATTTGAAGCTTTTAGTCAGTTTTATTGATCCTGAGTCGACTCTTGCACTCAGTGTTTGGAGTTTTTCATGTATTGAACAGGTGCTTGTGAGAAGCTTGTTTCAGGTACAGCCTTTAATATGTGAGGGTGGATGTGTTTTGTTGGAGACCAAGCATTGCAGTTTTCTGTATTTATAAAAGCAGCAACTACTACAGATTGTAGCTTAAAAACTTCTGCTAGGAAACAAAAGTTTAATGATGGCTTGTGTCAGTGTAACACCTGAGGACTCCTGTGCTGGTAGATTATGAGACAGTAATGCTTGACCGATTATATGTTTATTTTCTGATATTTCTTTTACAAATATTTAAAAGATGAATGGGATGTTTATAATAAAGTGTGTCAATCTGACAGTTACAGGCTAGTTGTCTTTTTTCCCCTCATCCAGAAGTAAAATATAAACATGTTAAGAACTGAAACATTACTTATCTAAAAACATAAACATGTTTAGAAGTATTTTCCATTGTTAGTTCATGTTAACTAGTGCATTAATGTCAACAAAAACAATGATATGGTTCCATGAAACGTGCAGAATGAAATATAATGACGTAACATGAAGGTTATGATTATTAAGTTTAATTAAATCATATAAATTAAACGTCACTCCTGGCTTCCTGTCCTCACGGGCACGCGCCTCCGTTATAATCCGGGCGAGGCGCGCCCGTCTCCCGCGGCGCGTTACGTTCGGTCGCGTTCATTTCTCACTGAATGCGTTCGTGTGAAAACTGACTCTCTGTATTTAACATGCATGCAACGGACGTTCACCCGAGAAATGCGTCCGGCCGTGGGGTCGTAATAATGGCACAAGCGGGGAATGGACGGTAAGCAGATGTTTCTTCAGGTTCAGCATGAAAACAGACGCCGTGCGTTTTAGACTCAGCGATGCGTTCAGATGTTCAGCACGTTTGTTTGAGCGATGCATGCATGCATGCATGTGTTGTGTTTGAGCGATGCATGCATGTGTTTGAGCGATGCATGCATGCATGTGTTTGTGTTTGAGCCATGAATGCATGCATGCGTTTGTGTTTGAGCGATGCATGTGTTGTGTTTGAGCGATGCATGCATGTGTTTGAGCGATGCATGCATGCATGTGTTTGAGCGATGCATGCATGCATGTGTTTGTACGGGATCTCGTGTGTTTTAAAGATGGATGGATGCGATCTGACTCCGGTTTGCAGTCGGCGCACATTCACCCGCAGTAATGCGCGTCTTTCACTCATGACAGACACTGAATTTTGCGCTTTACTTACAGAACATTATCATCAGACATTATCATCATCAGACATTATCATCAGACATTATCATCAGACATTATCATCATGAGACATTATCATCAGACATGGTTTTATCCTAATCGATGCATTTGGAAGTGGCTGACGGGAGCGCGCACGAACGAGACACAGTGTACAATGTGTGTCTGTGAAGAGATCAGTACAATTATGTATGTAGAGAAACACATTTATTTTAAAGAAATGCATTAATTTTTCCGTGACAAAGGTGTTATATTGGGTTAAACGGAACCCTCCAATGGCTGAGATAACATTTTAGTTACTGTTGTTTTTAATGTCCATAAACTGAGATAATATATATTTATTGTTTAGGCTAAATTAAGTCTTTTGCAGCATCTTTCATATGATCTATAACTGACTCACCCTCTTTGTCCTTGCAGTGATCCAGAGAGTCTATCATGACCCAACTGCACAATGGGAATATTTGCTCGTTTTTGGGTGACCTAGAGGCAAGATGGACAAAGTTTTGAAACTGTGAGGACTTTGCATCCCCATGTGTACCATGAACAGCACCGTGTGGCCTTTGGACTTGGCTGAGTTTGCAAAACCTCGGGGCTTCAACAGTTCTCAAAGTCAGTCTGTCTCCACGAGCGGCTGGGCCTTGATCCACACAGCTACCCTCGCCTCCTGCTCCCTGCTGCTGGTCCTCATCTTCTGCCTCGGTTCTTATGGTAACTTGGTGGTTTTCTTGTCTTTTTTTGACCCGGCGTTCCGTAAGTTCCGCACCAACTTTGACTTCATGATCCTCAATCTGTCCTTCTGTGACCTTTTCATCTGTTGTGTTACCGCCCCCATGTTTGCACTGGTGCTCTTCCTGGATGATGGAGATGCTGGAGGTGGCGTCTCAAAGGGCTTCTGCTTTGCCTTCCACCTCACCAGCTCGGGCTTCATTATAATGTCCCTGGAGACAGTGGCTGTGATCGCTCTGCACCGGCTACGCATGGTTCTGGGTCAGCAGCCCAACCGGACGGCCTCTTTCCCTTGTACACTGGCTCTCACAGCACTGTTATGGACCACCAGCTTCACCCTAGCAGCGTTGGTTACTTTGCGAGCTTATCCCAGGAGCTCTGGGCCTTGCCTGCCCCACTTTGGCCTCACTGGTAACAAAGCTAAAGTAGTTTTATATGTGTACATCGCAGATTTTGCTTTCTGTGTAGGTGTGGTGTCCATCTCGTACCTCATGATCGCTCAGGCGTTGAGGAAGAACGCCCAGGTCCGAAAATGTCCCATCATCACCGTAGATGCAACACGTCCGCCTGCTTCTCATCCACCGCTCATCGCTGCGGGTTTTGAAGGAATGCAGTGCACAGTGCAGGTGCCCTCGCTTTACCGCAACCAGACGTACAACAAACTTCAGCATGTTCAGACCCACTCTTTTACCAGGAGAGCCCACCAACCTCTGGTGCCTGGGGCTGCAGCTGGAGCAACCTGCTGCCAACTGGTTTCCAGTGTGAATCTGGCCACAGCCAAGGATTCCAAGGCGGTGGTGACCTGTGTGGTGATTGTGATCTCAGTGCTGCTCTGCTGTCTCCCCCTGGGCATCTCATTGGCTCAAGACATGGTGTCACCAGAGAGCAGCTTTATTCACTACCAGTTTGAGTTGTGTGGATTCGCCCTCATATTTCTCAAATCTGGCATCAACCCGTTCGTTTACTCGCGCAACAGCGCAGGGCTGCGACGCCGGGTGCTGTGCTGCCTCCAGTGGTTTACGTTGGGCTTCCTGTGCTGCAAGCACAAGACACGTCTGCACGCCATGGGGAAAGGAAGTCTGGAGGTCAATCGCAACAAGTCCTCACACCACGAAACCAACTCGGCATACATGCTCTCACCCAAGCCTCAGAGGAGGTTGGTGGACCAGGCGTGTGGACCCAGTCACTCCAGGGACAGCATGCCAAGTCCCTGTATCACAGCCGGACGCAAGCCCCGCCCCCCGAGTACATCAACGCCCATCAACACGCGCATAGAGCCTTACTACAGTATCTACAACAGCAGTCCATCGGTGGCACCAAGTTCCCCCAACAGCCTTCAGCCTGTCAACTCTCAAACAATGGCTTTTGCAAAGAGCTACGTGGCTATGCACTACCACACCCACCAGGAAGTTCTGCAGGACTTTGACAGCACGTCAGCCCATCAGATTCCCATCCCATCAGTCTGAGAGCTTCTGCTGCCGTTGGACACAGGAGCTGTAGAACGTCACACCGCTTGTTTAGCGTCCAGAGGGAAACATCTACAGTGGGTTTGTGATGTTTTGCTTGAGAGACATTATATCAGCTGAAAATGAAACATGAGACTCTGAACAGAAGTTAGCGTTGATTTTCCTGAAGTGTTACTGTTGATGTTTTTGGACTGAAGAATGTTATATTTTTACATTGACATTATCATGTACAATATTCCTCATTCAGAAAATGTGTTTGTGAAAACATCCTACATTTTATATAGCAACTTATTAAATGTTTTGCAAGTGCATCTGTCCTTGTTTCAGTTCTTTATTTTGAAACCTGTCATTTAATCATCATGTATCGGCGCTGGTTCATATTTTGTCAACCTTCTGTTTTTGCCCTTTCGAAAATGCAGTTTTTTAGACAACCCTGTAGTCTGTGACCATAGCTTCCAAAATCCAAAATTAACCAAAATTTTTAGCACCACCTAATGTACATAACTGTACAAGAATCAGCTATTTGGTAAATACATAACAGGTCATTATTCAGTTTTTTACCTTCTATTTGCAGTGGTAATCTTAGAAATTTTTTTAAGTTTAAGGTCTGATTTTCTCAAAATGAATGTTTTCACTGCATGTAAAGCTTTTTGAACAGAGATGGCAGCAGAGAGGCAGAGGTTACAGACTGCAACCTCATCTGTGTTTTAGTTCAAAACATTTATTCAATACAATCAGGAACCCAAAGGAAAATATTATTATAGTACAAGGTGATATTTGGTTAAACGCTTGTGTTATTTGTTCTGGAACAATTTATTCAGTTAAACATGTACAGGTCAGCATTTTGAACAGTTTTTCTGTAAAACTTACAGGTTAAAACTTTCATAGGCCAGCTGGTTAGAAGCCCTTCAGCAAAAATATATATATTTTTTTTTTAAATCAACAAGTGCAACTTAGTGGAAAATGAGATAAAATGACTCAAGTTATAAAAAAATTAAGATCAACACAAAATGAAAAAAAACATCCCTGATTTCCAAAGTTTAATTACATTCACGTTCCTATGAGACATAAAACACAGTGTTTTTATTTCAGTGATTGTTTAAATTAAAACAATAATCTGTATCCAACTACCATTTAAATCAAGTGCTAAAAGCATCGAGTCACCCACAGTATGAAATAAATAACACACAGTTAAACAAGCACAACTCAGATCAACTGATTCACAAGAACAAAAATAAATCCGATTAGAAACTTTTAACGTTTCAGCCATCAAAATGTGCCAAAGAATGAAGGTTGAGAAACATCTTCAACAGGTTTGATGTTTGGCCAGAAAACTGAGAAATCAGTCGAAGTTTCATCTCCAGTTTCATCAGATGTTGGTCTGCAGGCACTGAGGAACTTCATGAAGGTCTGAGATCATGTCCATGATCTGCTAACTCAGACATTCTCAGATTCTTTCTCTTTCTCTCTCTGAGGATCTTCCTCTGTCACACAGTTTGTTCTTCAAACGACTTTCCATTTTTCCCCTCGACAGTCAGCACAGCTTGCAGTCTAGTTAGGGATGAAGAGCAGTCCGTTCTCGTCTGCAGTGTCCAGGATCTTGCATATTACTGGTGACTCAACCTGTGGCAGTAAAAGTGACTATTAGTGATTATCCAAATTTGTACATAATGCAACTTACAGTACATTAAACTTACAGTACATTAAACTTACAGTACATTAAACTTACAGTACATGCATTTCATCAGTACATTTTTACTGATGAACTTCAAAATACAGTTTTCTTGTTAATGGTCTGATTTTGTGTCACTCTCACCCCAAGAATGTACTGGCAGGTCTGAGGTTCTAACATATACACTGTGACAGCATGAGGGGACTCCGATTCCTTGCATCTGTGACAGAGAAAATGTGTTAGTGATGGAATTCACAGACACTACAGCAGCAGCCTCAAAGGATTCTGGGTAACTTACTTAAGCTTGACTACAACATGCCTCGGTCTCCCGGTTAGGTCACACAAATCTCCATTGCCGTAGAAGTGAGATACAACTCTAATGAAATACAGACAGGAGAACATATATTTATGATGTATTCATGTAATCCGTCACGTTTGTGCAGGAGAAACAGAAACACACTTCACTCTCGGTGCTCCACTTTCTTTTAAATGGTACGATCGGGCCACGTTCTTCTTGGCCCAGTTCAGATGATCTTCATGGTTCCAGCTGCCCACCACCACAATGTTCCTCCCCTGTTCTTTATCCTCCACAAAACATCACAGACATCTCAAATGTATTTCTTCAAATCTACAAGGAATACCTTCCAAAATCCTCAACCAAAACATACTCTCCTCTTACCTCATGATACTGGTGGATGTGTTTTCCATAACAGAATTCATATTTCCACCATCCAACACCCTACAAACAAAAACATGCTGAGGAATAAATTGTATTAGAGAATGAGATCTTCAGACACAGAGGAGGAATCGCTGGTTCTCACCCCGTGCAGACAGTACGCGCCGCTCAGAAACTCTTTGATCAGCTGTTCATCAGTTAGACGAGAGATGTGGGTGGTGCCAACCGTGACCTGAGACTGCCCACCGACCGCCAGGGGCTTGTGGGTGGAGCTGTACGCTTCCTCCCTAACTGGAGAAACTTCCTCCTTGGCAAGACACAGAAGAGACAATAAAGTTTGAAAAAAATGCAGACAAACTTTAAGAGTAGATCTTTAAAGTGAACTTCAAAACTTTTTAAAGTTCATTTTAAAGATCTACTCTTAAAATTTGTCTGCATTTTTACTAACTTTATTTTTTCAAACTTTATCAAAGTTAACATTTTAAATTGATGAAGAAAGACATGCAAATGTTTTTTTCCAGAAAGAATGTTTGTTATACAGTTTTTAAATATGTATTTCAGTATTAAGCAGCATAACTGCAGTGTTGAGCTTTACGTCAGTGTGATGCAGAATAAATAAATGTTCTCTCACCCTGGATCCTCTCACCTGCCTCTCGCCGCTGGAGCTGAACGGAGGCTTGAGAAGCTCCTCCTGTTCGCGGTTCATCTGCGAGAGACTCTGAGGTCTGAGAGGAGAACCGGTCAGAGCCTGGCAGAAGATATCATTCACCGGAGAAGACCTGAACCTGGAAACACATACAGTTCAATCAGTTATTAAACAGGAACATGACAGATCAGTGTTCAAACATCTCCTCACCCTGATTCACACCGCTGATAATAATGATTCATAATCTTTAGTAAATGATCCAAAATAACTGCTTGACTTTGTTTGAGTTTAACATTGACTTAAAAGTGTGTAAAGGAAGCTGCAATTTTATGATTCAACCAGAGGCGACAGAGAGCCTAAAGTTCCAGATTGCAACAAAGCAAAGCACATGTATTGTGCTCAAGCCCTTGATGGGTTAACTGTTAACATTGTACCTGTATTTGGGGTGAGAGCAGAGCAGAGGTGTGAGGACCACAACCTCATACTGACAGGTGAGGACCTCAGCGATGGTGAGGATCTCATGCTTTGCCTCAGGGTGGCAGACGTACAGCACTGTGGTGGAACGAGGCTCATTCTGCCTCAGACTGCACTCGGTCCCGTGTCCCATCTCTACAGGATAATACGGCGTCAACTGACCCTCAATGTTCTTGCTGGGCACCTGGGAGTTCATAAAGGTGACAGAGTTAATAGCTAATTTTTGCTCAACACATTCACTGCCTGCAAGACTAGCCGTGACAAACCTCTGTGTTTGAGTCAGAAACAGTCTCAGAAGTTTCGGTTTCTGATTCTGAGCAGAAAATAAAACATGTAAAACATGTCAGGATACGAGAATCAATACAATCACCCAGAAACTCAATAAACTGTCAGACCTGTGGTGTCTTTCCTTTTCATGGTACCCAGAAAGTATTCTTGAACGTTTGTCTTCTGAGGAACAAAGAAACTCATTTTACTGATGTTTTACTTCAGTGAACAGAGTTAAAGACCTCAAACAGCATGTATTATAATAACTGATTTTACCTGCCCTGTCTCCTTGTCCTCGTGATACTGACGTACATGTTTCCCATGACACACCTCATACGTCCAGTACGACTCAATCTGAACACACCGTTAGCAGAACAAAACAATGTATGAGTGAAATAAAAAAATGCCTACATCACTATTCACCCCAAAATCTGACTTAAAGCAGTGATGAGATCATATGGTGGTGTTACAGTTAGAACTCGTGTTACAGAGAAACTGAGACTCACTCTGTAGGAGCAACTGCTCTGTTTGAATAAAGGCTCCAGTAGAGCCGCTGGCGCCGGTCCGCTGTAGTCCTTCACCTCATCCTGCACACAGTGATGAAAGATCCAGTTTACAGTCAGACCTTTAAGACTGTAAGAGCATTGGTGTGTAACTGTACCTCATTTGTGCTGTACAGTGACGGCAGTAAACACTTGTATTTCTCTTTTTCTACAGTGGTCATGATAACATAGTCTTCCTCTCTGTACAGGCCTCCTGATGAAGGCTGTGGAGAAACACACAATATTTGTTAATATTTGTAAGTCAGTGCAAAGACTTACAGAAGTTGAGTTTAGAAACATGTTGAGTTTAGAAACATGTATGAAATATTACTGGAAGAAACAACGACTCCATCATGTCAGCTCAGCCCTTAAAGCTCTGCTTCACGTAACATACAATGACAGACACTAATGCTGTCAGAGAGACTCATGAACACAAGATCTCATGAGGGACCTCCAAAGTCACGCCCCCCTCAGCAACACACACATAAACAGTCTGACAGGACATCTGAACATTGCTTTAGGAGCAAATGCATTAATCACACATTAAACATATACTAAATATACTCAAACCACAAGAACGTTTCTGGAAAATACCCTGCCTTCAATAAAGACTGTGAGATACACAAAACAACACATGCAAGAACTACAACACAAGCTGCAGCAGATGTCAGGTTATTATATTGTTAGACTTACGAGTGTGAAATCTGCCCCGGGCCAGTGGATCCTGAAGATAACCTCATCAGAAAACACCGGAGATGCTGCGCGGTCCGCAGACACCCCGACCCACACCAGCCCCCAAACCCACCGCAACAACACCCGCATGGCCCCCATCGCCGCGCATGCGCTATCACGACATCAGCGATAAACGAGAGGCTGGGAGAAAGTGGAGAAAGTGTTAAAGTCGCGGTGGGACAGACAGACACCTTTCCGCTGTTACTTGGTCAAGAGTTCAAACAGGAAGCGAACCGGCTGGTTGTCATGTTGCCACGTCCACTTCCGGCATCAGGCGGAAGTTCCTCTCAGCCAATAGGGAACGAGCTCGTGTCGCGCACGTGTCAGTCGGCGTTAACTGGCCGCATTGACAATATTAGTAAAGTAATAATTGTCAGTGTATTAAAATATGCCTGAGATTATATGTATGTTAAACACACAAAAATGCCAAAGTAATGGCTCGTAATGTAGAGATCACGATTGTTTTGATGCAAGTTTCATTAATATGTTATTTCATGAAACGCCATTTAATGTAAACGATGAATTCATTCACACGTATAGACATTAAATGTTTTAAACCCATATAATAACTTACTTTACATATAATGGACCCCGTCTGGCTGTCAAACCCCATATAGTCACAAATAAAGATGTTTATATATGTATTATATATGTATTCAGTTGTCACTGTCCAAACAGCAGATTCAGACTCAATGGGTCGTTTATTCTGGGTCTGTGGTTGTTGGATGTGTTTGGTACGAAGATATACTTAAATGTCTAAGTGTTATTCAGTATAAAGTCAATTATTCTGTAAAGAGGAGTAACAATGCATACATCATAAGTTCACTATAAATATATCTCATAATAAACAATACAACTTGCAATAATACCATATATTCTGTTTCTCAGTGTTTTGCAATTATTCTGTTTCTGTTTTATTTTGCATTACATGTTAAGCTGCTTGAAGCGATGCAATATTGAAACAAACCCCATATAAATAACATTGAACAGTTTTATATACATTTACGAACAAAGAGGCGAATTAAACAAAACATCGCCCGTGCGACAACCCATAACGTTTCACAAACGTTATCTTAACCTCAAATCAACCTTATTTCTGTCACATGTAGGAAATGTTCATAACAGAGCATAGAAACGTTTCATAGTTCACGAACATAGAAAATGTTCCCTCTGTTTTCTCTTGTCTCCTGCCTGGTAGCTCCACTGGCAAAGGTTGTGGGTTCGATCCCAGGGGAAGGAAAGTCCTGATAAAGTCGCTTTGGATAAAAAATGTCTATGAGGAAAGCCCACCACAGCCAGCAAGGGGCGCGATTGCTCTCCCGGTGGGATCGCACGCCCTCGTGCACCGCGACGCCCCTCGTGCACCGCGACGCCCCTCGTGCATCGCGACGCCCCTCGTGCACCGCGACGTTTGCAATTTACTCAGCAGCTTCTTCATCTTTTGCGAACAGAGGAAGTGACACAATGTCTGTAAAGTCCTGCCCATGGTTCTGTGCGGGGTGTGGTCTCAGAACCAAACCTGTTCCACACCCATCACAACCGGTACCGCGACCACACGTCCGGTCCACTTCTACCCCAGCAGCACCGCGTGAAGCGGGATTTATTGCATGCGGTCTTACTGGGACCAGCACGAGTTTCGTGAGATTTCGTGAGATTTTGTGAGATTTTGTGAGATGCTTTAAGACGGACGGAGACGGAACCAACATTTAACTTACACGCGCCAATGAGGAGAAACGCTGTTACTGTTTAATTCGGTTCAATCGGTAAGAAAAACGACAGAAACTCTGTATCGTATCTCTTTACATCATTTGGTGGTTTAAACGTTTCGCCGTCTGACGCGAGCGACTGACTGACGTCACGGTTTTGTTTTTGACGTTTCGTGCGACCGCCCGGCGGGTCGTGACGTCACGCGCGGCTGACTATTATTTATAAATAAGAGATTAAAACCAGAGAGTCTTGAAAATGTATTGAAAATAAAATATTTTAGATGCAACGTATTAGATGATGTCCAGAACATTGTATGTTATCATTGTAATTCTGTGAATTATATACTGTATTATGTTAATTTGTCTGTATGCCAACTGGACAGACAGGTATATTTTTCTCACAGAAATGCATGTATTTGGGATTATAATGAGCCTGTCCTTCCTCATACACACACCTCACACCTGCTTCAGGTGTTTATGGGTGTTAGTTGTGTAACAACTATCAAATCATGTTTGATAGAAGCACAGGCACATATTATACATGAAATATGTTGACAGGAAAAGAACGATGATTATGCAAAGAGTAACAAAACCAGTGATTTGAGGAATGTAAAAGTTTGTAAAACTAAAATGTATTGCAAGGACAATTTACAGATTTCATGGAAAATGATAAAAATCATGGAAAATGATAAAAATCATGGAAAATGATAAAACAAAACGGAACCAATCTCTTCCTCTTTCTTTACCCGTGGCATTTGAATACTGGCCTGGATTGATTTTCATATTTCAAATACAGTTTTACACAAATACACATGCAGCGTCCAGGGAGATGCTGTCTATCTTTAATGCTAAAACAAGTCTGTGTGTGTTTCATCTCTCTGTTTTTCCTCTGCGCAGGTTTCTGTTAAGACAGGAAGTGGAGACACATTAAGGATGGGATTCATAGAATGGCTTAAATCTCAGCTTCTGTGTCATCTCATTATCTGTTATGTGTTCCTGGTCAGTGGGTTTATCATCAACCTGTTGCAGATTTGTACTCTACCGCTGTGGGCCATAAACAAGCAACTGGCACGCAAGATCAACTGCAGATTGGGTTATTCTGTGTCCAGTCGTAAGTTCTGCACCGCGAGTATCGACGCTAAAACATGCAACATTCCCAGTGTAAAGTGACAAACGCATCACAGCCAAACAGCATTGATGCATTATTGAGGCATTAGCAGCAGACAGATCCGTTCCTGATTCCAGTGTTCTGAGTTTAGCTCCAACCCTTATCTCTGTAATTTCACCATCGAATCTCTGTGATTATCTGGTTTAATTAGGTTATATAACAGATTTGACGCTGCAGTTTTCCAGCATGCAGAAATGTCACGCTTTAAGAATGCTCAAAACCTCATCCCTTTTACTTCCTGTTTTAAAAACCACAGCTTTTCACAAAACACTTGCGGGTAACAAGGTCGCACCACCAGCTATTTACATACGTTTTGTATGGTTAGTTTAAGAAAGATGCACTAAGCTACACATTCATGAATATGTAAATATATTCACCTTTACAAATACCTGCATTTTAAATTGAGGCGTATCTGCTTTTCTGGGTTTGTCAGAACTGGTGGCGCTGTTGGAGTGGTGGTCCGGGACCGAGTGCACCCTGTACACAGAGCCGGAAAGCTCTGCTCTCTACGGCAAAGAAAATGCCATTGTTGTCCTCAATCACAACTTTGAGATCGACTTCATGTGCGGTTGGACCTTCTGCGACAGATTTGGTGTTTTAGGGGTAAGAGAAAACCCACCCGGACCACTCAGCAATTCTGTTCGGTCTAAGTTCAAGTATTGTGAGAATGTAAACTGTTTAATTTCAGAGCTCAAAAGTGTTGGCAAAGAAAGAGCTTTCCTACGTCCCTGTGATTGGCTGGATGTGGTATTTCCTGGAGATCGTCTTTTGCAGCAGGAAGTGGGAGGAGGATCGCAGGACGGTCGTGCAGGGCCTTCACAACCTTCGTGACTATCCAGAGAAGTTTTGGGTACATGTTTCTTTACACAGGACACAAAAATAAAAAGTTTTGCGTGGTACCCAGAGTCTGTAAGATCTCTGATCTCTCTGTGCTAATCATTTAAGTTCATTTAAAGTGAAAATTTGTTCATAATTTACTCACCCTCACACCATTCTGTGTGTAAATTCCCTTCTTCTGAGCTCCGTAATGCCTGTGAATGGAGACAGAGATTTTGAAGTTTCACAAAGTGTTAAGTGATCAATACATCACATCTATGTTCAGAGTATTATCACAATTAACAGAGTATTAACACAATTATTTATCTGTTGTGTTTATGATGCATGTAGTTCCTGCTGCACTGTGAGGGCACACGCTTCACTGAGAAGAAGCACAAGATCAGTATGGAGGTGGCTGAGAAGAAAGGTCTCCCCAAACTCAAGTACCACCTTCTACCTCGAACCAAAGGCTTTAGTGTCACAGTCCAGGGCCTCAGGGGAACCGGTGAGAGAAATTGAAGGGATAGTTCACCCAAAAAACATTTTCCTATCATTTACTCACTATCATTTCAAAGCAGATATTTTGAAAAATGTCTTCCATACGACGGAGCTCAATGGGTGCCACTGTTATTGGTGATCAACATGCTACAGAATATCTTCATTTGTTTTCCTCAGAAGCAAAAACTGAGTTTCTGAGTGTGAGCAAATGTAGGACTGTATTTTTGGGTGATATGTCACTTTAAGGCAGTTGATGTTTCACGTCCTTGTTGACATACACAGCCTGTATGGACTATAATGATATTGTTTGTGTCTCTGCAGTTGCTGCTGTGTACGATTCTACGCTTAACTTCAGAAACAACGAAATGCCAACGTTATTAGGGGTGCTGAATGGAAAAAAGTACCACGCTGATTTATACGTGAGGTAAGAATGAGAAAACTGCTAATACCTTTGACAATATGTTCCAGCGTGGCGTTTATGCTGTCTTTGAAAGTGTCTCCTGATGTAACAAAGTTCAAACACACGATCACGTTATGTTTTAATTTTGTTTATGGCTTTCAAAGTCAGTTAATCCACACACCCTGTGCTAAAAAAACTCACGGCATTCCCTGTGTGTGTGTGTGTGTGTGTGTTAGGCGGATTCCTTTGGATTCCATCCCAGAGGGCGAGTCGGAATGTGCAGACTGGCTCCATAAACTCTATCAGGAGAAAGTAAACGCAGTGTTTGTCAAACATGAGTGTTTATACTTTTAAATTCAACTGCACAACACCAGCCTCTGAACAATTACATTCACATATAACATCTTCACAAGTTACAGAAGATTACATGGGTCATGTTTACAAAACCTTTGTAACTTCCTGAGGCGACGGCTGTAGGATGTCATTACAGTAAATGCTTTGTTGCAGCCATGAGTCACTCTGCAGTCTTTGATAAGTCATTGTTTCTGCCTTATCTTGCCCGTATGGGTCAACATGCCCAACCACATATTAATCCACGTAACTACAACTATAGAATTTTACTTCACTGTTACAGACACAATTTAGCAACACTAATGTTTGTCACATTAAAAAAAAAATGCAATAACAACAACATACATTTTACCTATAACTTTTAATATAGTAATTTGTATTTGTCTGTATTTCTATTTGTAGAAGCTTTTTTTTAAATGCAAAACAGTGAAAGGTGCCGCATAAATAAACTCAAACTTTTTATTTTTTAGGACCAGTTTCAGGAGCACTACAGGCAGACGGGTCGGTACCCGGGCCCCATTACCAACCCCCCGCGCCGACCCTGGGCCCTGCTGAACTGGCTCTTCTGGGTCAGTGTGCTGGTTTATCCTCTGTGTGTTCTGCTGCTGAGACTTCTGATCTCTGGATCCACCCTCACTGTCATCTGCACATTCATCTTCTGTGTGGCAGGTACTGGAGGAATGGGTTTAGTTTCCTGGTTAGAATGACTGTAACTACAGCAACACTGCTAACCTGATGAATTTAAGCATTTAACGTTTTAGGAGCGATTTTTAAAGACAACTGAAGAGTCCTTTTATGTTTTTTTAATAAATGTATATAAACGGAGGCGGTTGTAAGCTGCAGCAGTAAGTATATTCACCACTTTTATCTGCATTTAATGCATGTTGCATTTTTTACAAACGCATGAACAATCAGCTCTTAAAATGCATCTCTGGTGTTTTTTCCTCTTTTAAAGTAGCACCGCATGTGAGAACAGACTAAAAGTTTCATCTAAACGCTGAACGCAAACCTGATGACATAAGCAGATCTTCATCTACATGGTTCCACCATAAACAGAAATTATCACCATGTTTCAGATTCAGTTTAAATGAAGCTTTCGTGTCAGTTTCAGTCGTTTAGCACAGGGTTCCCACAGCAACACATTCACTTGTGTAGCAGTTTGATCACTGGATGAGGAATTTTAAAAATCATTTCAATAATGAAGTATTTAATAAGTGTTTTTAAACCAAGCAAAAGCAGAAAACTGTACATTTACTGTAAAATGTTTTTAAGAATTTATTTAAGACAAGCTATTTTACTTCACATACAGAGATTCACAATTTAAAATTCCATCCATGATAATTCCAGGTTTTCCTAACAGTGGGAACTCTGTTAGTGCTACGATAGTGACTTAATAGTGGGTGACATGGACATCAGCGCCTGTAACTCTTGTTTAGTTGTAAACACCATGATAGTGACACTGACAAATGTTTGCTTATATTCGCAGCATCAGCTGGAATCCGCTGGATGATTGGACAGACTGAAATCGACAAGGGTTCAAACTACGGCAACAAAGAGGAGCGACTAAACAATAAGTGAGGCAGTGACACCCAGCAGGGCCACACGATCACGCGTCACCCGTACTGTGATGAACTCATCACTGATATGAGAACGTTTCACAAAACCAAAACTGGTGTTTGGATATTTAAACTGCCCACCGGGGTGATATGAGGAAGTGATGATGGAAATAAGGAAATTACAACATTGTAACACACTTGCCACATTTATGCATTTGTCTATAAGAAACACGGAGGCCATTTTGTAAAAAAAAGGTTTGTTTATTAATATTATTTTAAATATTGCAAACACTGTTTAAGAACCAGCAACATTGACTGTGTAAGAGCAAAAGTTTTGTTTGTCCAACTATCCGAGTGCAGCAGCAGCAGTAAAGGCGGAGTCAGACTGGTTCCTTCCCTCTCATTGGTTGGTTATGCTCTTACACGCTCGATTTTAAAGGCACGTCATTGGCCAGAAGGCGGCCGGGTTGACGCAGCACAACTACTGATAGGCTTAAATATGGTTTGTTAACGGTGGGCTCTGCAGCAAGGCAAACAAAAATACCATTTTTTAACAACATAATATTAAAATCTCTACTGTGACTGTCAGTTTGTATGATTTCTTCAATGAAAACTCTGATCTCTAACCTTTCTGATGTTTGCGCTGTCAGAGAATGTTTCTCTACAAAAGTCTCTTGAATGAACTTCTTCTGTCTTGAACACATTTTCCCCTCGACTCATTCACCAAAATTCATTGAGCAGCCAAGAAACAAACAGTGGCTATTAAACTTCAGCTTTACAATAAGTTTTGTACAACGAAAACCTAAACTATTCTTACAGTATGTACAATAGAATGCTCTTATCCAAACATCAACTGCTCACGTCACTGTACATGTAAGACTGCCCCCTTTAAGTTTACGAGGGGCTCTTATCAAGTGGAGTTTCCTAAGAACCGTCTGTTTTGTCTTCGTTGTTCCGTGAGGCCAGAGATCCTCGCGTGTCGTCTGAAGTAGTGCTAGCATTTTTGTAAACGTCAGAATACGTCAACCTCCCGGCTCACTCTTCATCTGTGCAGACCTGCAAAAAAAACTGCTCTGTATTAAACTGTCAATCGGTTGTTAACATGTCTGTTTAGTCCTCACAGCAATTATTTGGTTTAAGCATCTTTAACAAGATTTCCTGCTTGAATTCAGGGTAGCTGACTGATTTTAGGAATATGGTTCCGTATCACGCAGCTCAGCACTACAGATTCAGAGCTTCTTATTTTTCTTGCAGCTGTATGTGAGACAGGAGGGTCAGACCTTGACGAAGGGGTGGTCCAGCAGCGCGCTGGCGGTCCAGCGGCGTTTGGGTTCGCTCTCCAGACAGTGGGCCAGGAAATCCTTCCCCTCTGTGCTCAGCTTCTCAGGGATGGGCGGTTTGTGGCCCATGCCCACTCTATACATGATCTGGAAGTTATGCTCGTATTCATGCCACGGTCTCTGTGAGACAAACAAACGGTGTGGAAGAATAGTTTATATTTCAGTTCCAAAAATATTGCTGATCAAGTTACAAACACAACACACACTGTTTACTTACTGATCAATAGTATTACTGGACTATTTGAATAATGGTTTACATTTTTGGTTTCCAATTGTTTGTTTACTTTAATCCTCAGGAAACCATATTAAACTGTAATTATACTGCAAGTGGTTTGGTTTTAATCCAGGCATCTGAGGGCAAGAGTTTGAGGATAGCAGGAGGAGCAGACATGTGTTAATAACTTCTATCCTAAGAAACAAAAACTATTTCTGATAAAGCCATTGTTATAAAGAATAAGACTCAGAAGCAAATATCCGTAAGGTTTGTTTTACCTTTCCTGTGACCATCTCTATGAGGACACATCCCAGACTCCAGACATCTGCAGCGCGTCCGTGACCTTCACCTTTTGCCCTTGTGATGACCTCAGGGGCCATGTATGCTACGTCACACAAACACTAGCGTTAGCGTGAAATCACAATGCTACAGATTCAGTCCATAAACGTTTTAAATTCCTGGTTTGTTATTTACTGAATCTAAACACAAGGGTGTTCACAGCTGAGATAACATTAATTTGTTTCAAATTGTATAAAACATCAGAATCAAATCGCATCAGCTTTGTTTAGCTGCTTCACAATCACAGAAAACGTTCACAAGCATTCTTGGAAAACAAGGAAATCTGCTTTAGAAATCTACAGTGTTTCTGGAAACCACATGATCTGTTATGAAATGAGATGAGATATGACACCATTCACAAAAATGTGATGCCCCCTTACGTTCAAACACTGAAACTACAACCATCACTCGCTCACCGGCTGTTCCCAGAGTGCTGTTCACCTCGCCGGGCATCGTCTGAGCGTTGTTCTTCAACTTCACTGAGCAACCAAAGTCTCCCAGCTTTATCAGACCGGATGACGTGAGGAAGATATTTGCTCCTGTAAAGCAAACAAACAACAATCTGTCATTTCCACTGTTGATGCTAGATGCGAACACATCTCAGAATCAGAGATGCTCATTGGTCAGAAGAAATGAAGACCTTTGATGTCACGGTGGACGATTCCATGTTCGTGAAGAACGTTTATGGCGGTTGTGATCTGTTTGCTGTAGAGCCGGATGACGTGTTCCTGAAGACCCAGTCTGGAGACCTCCTCCAGTGTCCCTTCATCACAGTACTCCATAAAGATGTACATCTCCTCCTGCAGGAGAACATCAGGAGCACATGAACTCCAGAGGAGGAGACAGACACTAAGATGTTCTTATGCATGATCTTATATGAAGGCTTTACCCTGTGCAGCTCCACACCAAAGTAACGCACAAGGTTGGGATGTTTGATTCCTTCAAAGATCTTCAGCTCATCTGCTGTTTCCTTTATCGTTTTGTGGTCGTTGGGTTGAAAGCGAATCTGGAATCAATTTTACGGTTAATGATGCACTAATTACATACAATCGTGGTACATGATGGAAAATATATTTTAAAACTAGATTGTTATGTAGAACTACCTCCAATGTTAAGTTCAGGTACATACCTCCTTCATAGCCATCAGTTCACCGGTGTCCACGTTGATGCATGTGTAAACTTTCCCATACTGCCCCTCACCTGTGAACAGAGACAGGAAGTGTTGAGTCTCCAGGAACGACTACAGCAGACGTCTGCAACATTGAACCACCTCTCACCTATCTTGTTGCCTCTCTGCCATTTGAAGGTGACCTTGCGCAGCCCCACATGCATGATGTTGTCGTAGGATTTGGGGGTGTTGCACACCTGGCCGATGATGTTGCGCTGTCTCATGAGTGTGTAGTGCTTCTCCTCAAAGGTGCGGATGGAGCGTCGCACCGCCTCCATGGGACTCTGACGCGCAGCTGTGACTGCAGGAAAACAGTATATCATTTAGCTAAACGGATTAATATTCAACAGTGCTAATAAACTTAAACAGTTTTGTTTAGAGTGAATAAATATTAAAGAAGACTAGGCCATTTTTTAGAAACATATTTTGTTTTGCAGGTTGTTTCTCACATTCTGACAAGAATCACTACGTAAAATGGTGTAAATGTTTATATAAATGCATATGTCTGTGGAAGGGACTGAACCATCAAATGTTTGTTCAATCACTGTATTTGATTCTCTTTTTCTGTCAAACTATGTATGTTTTGCTCTTGTTTTGCAAGAAATGGTTTTTAAAATGCTTTTTAAGCTAGCCTGCAATTGCTTCTCTGAAACTGCCTCCTTTATTATTAATGGGTATTTGAAAAATTGGAATACAATGTAATTGCACAGCCAATCAGATGTCATGTTTGATGCAAGCTACCTTGTGATTGGCTGATGAAGTTGCGGAACTCCCAGCTGCGACGGGCGGTACTGCTGCCGTCTCCTTTAGGGTACGACGGTTCTGGTCGGACAAGAGGAAACAGGAGCTGTTAGTAAGAAGTGCATTTAAAGTGTTACTCGTTCAGCTCAATACCAGTGTCTCGTACCCTCTCTGTCCTCCGTGGGGCTGGAGTGCCGACTGAGGGATTTAAACTGAAGTTCGGCCGCTACAGATGACAGACGGTCATTTTCGTGAGCAGTGGAGCTCCTGCGTGGCCAGAAACACAGATGTTACACTCATCACCTTCTCTCAGATTAATACTTACAGAAACATCCACACAAGACAAACCAGCGATGCGTAAACTGACAGACATGTTAGTTATGTGATGCATGCTGACAGCGGCACTACAGCGGATGAAAGCTTGATTATTAAAGCACAACAGTCAGTGTTAGTCACAATTTACAGCTTTTAATTTCATCTCTGCTTCTTTATGTGACACAGATGAAGGCGACGTCTTTAAAGCGAGCGTCTGGGCTCTAAATTGTGATTGGATGAGCCGTTCAAAGCCATCATGGTCAAATCAAACTCACTTTAACTGCACAGCCTTGACTTATAAAGCCTTGAATACATGAGAAAGCATTAACATTCTGGTTAAGTAAATTTAAATGATTGTTTAATTATTAAAATTATTAGAATTGTTAAATTATTAAAACTGGCACAACAGACTTTAGAAATTTGGGCAAATCACACAGACAGAGGTGAGCTGATCTTTAGACACTCTGAGATCTTTAAACACATGAATGATTGTATTTTTCTGTGCTGAAGGCAACGATGCCACAACAAACACTATTAATACAGAAGCAGCGAACACAATAATCGGTCATTTCACCCATACAGGCCTGAATCAACGTCACAGCTGTGTTTTATTCAAACTATTACATCCCCAAACCGAAAAGAGTCTGAGTAGGAGCCCCACAGCACTTCTGTAGAAAACGTGTCATTTAATATATTAAAGGGGTCAAATCATGTCTTTCATAAGGACTTAATACAATCAGATTGTTTAGGAATTCAGTCCATTTTTGGCAACTTCCATCAGTAACACAAAACCTAAAAACATCGTTTCAGGATCACAAAACTGTTTCAATGCACGATTAATGCGTTACCGCTGCATTCACAAGTTTGTGATCAGGGCTGTAAATGTTTCAGTACGTCAACAAACTCTCTTTTTGGACCGGGGAAACGTTCTGAGCTCTGAAGGTTACAGAGTTCTTTAAAACTCATTTCAAGAGATCAGAGAACGTTTGATTCCTTCGGTTTGACCCCTTTAACATCTCATCATTCTGAATGCAAACAGCATCATGTAAACACACACTTTTCTCGTGGACTTGTGTGAAAGAATTGCAGAAACACTCTAAGAAAAACTAAAAGACGGTTATGAGCATCAGTCACTGTTGCTGGCAGAACACATTGTATGTTTGATATTCGTTGGCGACACACAAGGCCACAAGAGACGCTGTTCACACACGAACATGAGGTTTAGTGTTGCAGAGCTCTGTATGGGTGTGAAAAAAGGGGCGGTCCTGACTACCTGACATCATTAGGGGCGGTGCCGGTGGGTTTGGCAGCGTGGACGTGTTCCCCGGGGGGTAACTGAGGGGCAGGACGGGGACCTGGGGGGCACAACTGAGAACGGAGGTCACAGGGGAGACTCCGAGAGCTGTCAAAACACACACTGACAGCTTTAGCATCTGGTGCTCTGGACGTGAGGGTGGGCTTGTGAGTTTTACATACACACACACACACACACACACACACACAGCCGCAGATTATGGTTAAAGCATCAACAGAAGCGTGACTCATTAATTTACACCCTCCTCCAGAACATGAACATGCAAACACAAGCGGATGAACACGGACTCCAGCTGGACTACTGGTGCTGCCGGTTCTGGTACCTGAAGCCCTCGGCGTGAGATGAGGGGATGAAGAGGTAGGGGTTTGGAGGGTCGCTATGGCAACGGGGGACTTTGACAGGCCGAGGGTTTCGAGAACCTGAAGAAAGAACAGTTCCACAAAATCATCAGACGTCATAATCCTCAATAACTTACTTAAAAACAGCACTGTTTAGAAAATATATTTGAAAGCTTTGATATTAAGGAGACGGTGACAAATTTTGATCATTACTTTAGAATACAATTAAAATGAGAGTTTCATACTTCAGTTACCATGAACCAACAATGAACAATACTTCTAAATCATTTATTAATCCTCAGTTCAGGTTTATTTGTCTCAGACGTGAGACGTTTGAGAGAGATCACAGGCTTGCGATCACTTACCGAAGTACATACTGCTGACTGGACTGTGTGGTTTCCCGATAACATGCCCGATACATTCGTTCATCAGCGCCTGAAGACTCTACAGAACACCAGATTAACTCACCATTAGACACGAGTTACGACCCATAAAGGTTATTGGGGCATCAGGAAACTGGTCTTACCAGGAAATCATCTTCAGGCAGGGCTGATATGAAGGCCGCCTCAATCGCTTGAAGAAAATCAAAGCCCTGAGTCGCCCATCTGGAGATGAAACACAAATACAGCCTCATTTTACACTCATGATCAAAATATCATTCAAGAAGCTGGAGATGTTGGTTTCTTGGTACAACACTGAACGATGAAACACTGGCTCTGTACCAAAATCTAGTTAGCTGCCTACATAGGCAGCATTTTATAGGTCATAGGAGGGAAACCAACATGCAGACTGTACAAAATCGTAGGCAGCTATCAAAGACACATACAAAAAAACAATAACATTATGCACTATAACAAAAAAGAAAATATTGCACCATTAGATTTACACTATGTAAAGTATTCCACATAGGGATGCTCCCTATGAAGGCAGCTCCCTATAAAGGCAGCAGACAACAACTTAGTTTTGTGACTGAGCCTGCTGACCTTGGACGGGTGCCTCTTCCACTTTCACATTTTGTGAGGACAAAGTTCATCCACTTGCGGGCAAAATCGATGTATCGCTCCCCTATCCTCCGTCTAAACTCTCCAGACATCAGACGGACAACCTCCTTATGATACTGCCGGGAAACAGAAACTAGTGTTAGTGATGGAAACTCTTCAATCGTTTGTCAGTTTTACCCTCGACGCTGTAGCTCTGAGGTTTGTTCCCCTGAGCTGCGTTCTGTCACTGGCTGGTGAACTCACACGGCTAATTAATGCTTCACAGACAGTCCTGAAGGGTTTAAATCTAATTAGCTGATTACTGCAGTTAATTGCTAATGAGATTTTAAGCAGATATTTAATGTTACTTACAAAACACTTCAGTCCTCTGAGAGTAAATGTTTTGCTAAAGGGCACCAAACGTTTCTGATATAGCCGAGTGGTTAGTTATAGTAACCTTTCAGTAAACGCCTAGATATTTAACCACCAGGCTAAACCAATAACCCACAAGTACCTCTTTTTTTGAGTGTGTAGTTTACTGATGGTGAAATATGCTCAGTATGAAGAGGCAATGATTTTTGAGCTGTGCCATGGAGCATTTTTATACCCACAATCCTCTGGGGTCTGACCTCAAAAGCAAAGTTGTAGCCCTGGATCATGGCCTCTCTGTAATACTGCTGCAGTGTCGCTTTCTCAGTTTCCTCCACCTCCGCCTCAAACTCTGACGTGAACATGTAATCCACTCGGTCGATCGCCGTGTTGATCTTGATACACAGCTGGAGAGCCTCATTCTGAAAAGACAGATTTTTTTCTTTAAAATCAATTCAATGCAAAGCAAATGTTTCTGCACAGACATTCCTGCAGCTCAGACAGCAGAGCGTGGCGCCAGCCACGCTGAGATGGTGGGTTTAATTCCTCAGGAATGCATGAACTGATAAATGTATATTTTGCACTCCTGATAAAAGCATCTGCCAGATGCATGAAAGAACATGTAGATAAAACTAAAGTTCTATTTTGCAAACTTCCTGTTTGTGATGGAAAGTTTGCTGATGCATGGTTTCAACTCACTGCATAACACTGTAGCTCATGTCAAACTCAACCGGAAAAAACCATCGAAAGTTTAAGAGTTCCCTAACTGAGACCCACAGGTGCTTTTGTATAAATACTTCTGGCCCAGATCTTTCCAATCGACAACGTATGAGAAGAACACGGGTCGTTTTCAAGCAACGTTAGCGTTATGTGATGGAGAGCGACACCACCGCATGCAGTGATATGAAAGTAGGTCTCCACAGACTCAACAAAACTAGCAGAGAGCTGCTGAAAAAAACAGACTGAAGGAAAGATGTAGGTCTGCATCACCTTGAGTTGTTCCAGGGCGCAGACGATAAGAGGCTGACTGGATGTCTGTTCCCGGTTGAGGGTGAGAAGATCTTCCATGGACTGCTGGAAGGCTTTGCGTTGTGCCACCAAATGCGCCGACTGCATCACGATCAGCAGAAGATTGTCCACCTAAAAAATGTTTGTGGAATAAGCAAGTGTGGAATCACCTCATAAAATGTTGAAGATCTTTAAACACATAAGCTCATACCTTCATGGCTCGTAACGTGTCCACAGTCTCCATCTGAGGAACCAGTTTGAGGACAGTGCCGTCCCACTCGGCCCAGGCACCGTCAGGGTTCGATTCCCCAGCTCCATGTTTGCTCATCAGCAGGTAAGCTTCATCCTCTGGGATCTCATCTGGTTCCTTGGAGCAATCCTTTCCTGCTGCCGCGTTCAACAGCTGCAGGATGACCATCCGTTGCTCCATCAGACCACATGGGACAAACACCTGCAGCTCCTCCAGTCCTGGAATGAGGACCTTCAAAACAAGACACAGAAACTCAATTTCATGTGGTTCTCCACACATTACAGAGGCTTGTCAATAACAAAGGGAAACGTGTCACTACCTTGACATAACTCTTGGACTTCAGTGCCTGGAGGAGAGCTGGTACTCCGCTGGTCAGGTTAAACTCCGCCGCAATCTCAAGATCCTACGTGACAACAAAACAGAAGGTTAAAAAGTACAAACCACCACACAGAAACGGTCTGAAGTTTCTCGCCTGTGACTGGCTCACCTTGCGAAGCATCTTGGCAAAGCCCAGAGCTTTGGAGGCTCTCTCTCTGGCCTCATGGAAGAGTTCTTTGAGCGAACGGCTCGTCTCAATCACAGAACGTCTGCAATGAAGAATAAAACAGTGACTAATGCTGAGAGACGTTTTATATTATGAAAGATACATGACACGGCTGCTGGGTCTGGCCAAGCAAACTGCATTTTCAGGGCCCTCAAACACCAACAACAGTTCTGTTTGGTGTCACTAATTATTATTGTGGATTATTGTTCATTAAATGTTCTGAGACACACCTGATTTCGTCCGAGGCGGTGCTGTCATCCGCAGACTCCCAGAACTCGTTCCCGCTCTTCTGAAGGCCGGCGTCCAAGAAGTCTCCAGTGGATTTTAGCAGCATGCCAGCAATATCACTGAAACAAACAAGGATGCAATTATTTTTCATTATTTAGCATTACTGCTCACAACTGTGTCTCGCAAAACACATCCAATCAGATTTAGATCTGATTTAAAGAGAGAATCACTGACTCTGTGACCGCATACAACCAAAGCAAAAGACGTGCAGAAGAAAAAACAAGCATTTCAAACCCTCTTTTGAACAACAGTAAGACTGCTTAAGGTGTCTGTTTACACCACAACTAAATGAGGTTTAAGTGATCAGATCTCAAACCAGTTTGGGCCCCATTCACACCTGCAATGACCACTCAAGAAGTTAATGTCTGATAATATCTACAACTATTATTTGACATCATTAAATTTGAAGTATAATTTGTGAAGTTGCACATTGTGACTGACCAAAAGAGTTTCCCGGACTGGGCCTCCCCGCCGCGGATGTATGGAGTGATGACCTTTGTGAAGTTCCACTCCTCCTCCAGAAGGTTCTTCAGACTGTGGGAGGCCTGAGGCAGCTGCTGCAACATCTGGATCCAGCTGCGCATGTAATCGAAGTAAACCTGCATGCAGAAGATGCGTGCTGAGGTCTGTGCTGCATCACACGCATGCTAAATGCTGTCTAATGCAGAAATGCAGCTAGGAAGTCACAAGTAATTTATTCAAGTTACAAATGGTTTCAGTCAAATATTTCTTCAAATATCACAGTATGAATCGCATTCTAGTTTTGGTACCAAACAAATATTACACTTCTAGTTTAGCTGTTGCTAGTTACACGTTGTACTTGAAGGTACAAACAAATGATTTTCACAGGAATAATTTTATCCTTCATTTTGATGATCAAACATAAATATAAAACTATTGACTTCCAACAGACTTTAAAAGCAAGACAAACATGCAGTCATAACTAAAGCTACTGCAAAGCCCACCTCAAGCATTTTGTGAAGATCCTCTTCAAACTCATCGATGTTGGTATTGGTCTGCAGTCCTCGGGGGTCCGTGACGACCCCACGTAGCATAAACTGATAGTACTGCTTCATCAGAAGCCCACCTTTGAGAACCTCCTTACACTCACGCACCAACTGCGACACACACATCAGTTATTCAGGGTCATCAAACACAGCGACACACTGTCATGTTGGTACCACAGCTACATGCATGTGTGTGTTCTGACCTGTTTGATGCTGAGTAGGGACGGTTCTCCCGCAGGTCTTTGCTCAAGACGCAGTTTGAGACACTCGTGAATGACATTTAGCAGCACGCGGCACAGCACCAAGAACGCCGGCCGGAACGAAGGCAGATCCATGTTCATTAGCTCCTCCCACGACACCCACCCAGACTCCGCCTCCTCCTCCACTGGGCTGGACAGGTGACGAGACAGTTCTGGAAGATAGTCACAGTGCTGCAAAGAGTAACCCGGGACCGCTGACAGCTAGCAGGAACAGAGCAAGGAGAACACAGATGCATTTTAGAACCTGATTCAGGTTATGAATGCAAAACATTAGCATTGACAACAAAACTACTGTAGCAAAACAATCAACTGGTTTAAAACAGCTTTTAAAAATAGCTTGGTTTGCTAGTTTTAGCATGTCAGAAGATATTTAGCAAGTTTTAAACTAATGAGACTTTAGATTTTCAGAACTCTACAGAATTCATCCTTCATAACATTTTACATATCCTGTCCCTTAGTGTGTTTAATTATTAAATCATTTTAGCTAATCTGATTATTCTTTTTACTGCAGAATGTGTGAAGAATGATGAAAAAACATTTTTGTAAATCCACTTCTAACTGTCAGGCCAAAAATCTGAGGTTGTGTCTCTCACCTCCTGAGCCGGCGTGTGGCTCAACAGTGCGATTCTGGACCTCTGCAGTGAGCGATCCATCAGCTTATGCAGTCTCAGAATCAGTTTACGCAGCCCCATTTGTTTAAGAGCTTTATCCACAAATGGTCTATAGATGGCAGTGGGACAGCAGTCGGTCTCGCTGTCCCGTGAGAGAAACTCCTCCTCTGACATGAGGCGTGAAAACTGGGGCGTGAGACGTGGCGACTGCTCTTCGTCGCTAGCCGCTTCGCTCAAAGTCCTTTCCTCCCCGTCGTTGTCTGTCGTCAAGGTAGCGGTGGACTCATCCTCGTCTGCCTCCTCATCTTCGTTGCCACGGGAGCACCGAGGCGAGGGGATCTCGAAGACAGGCCAGCCGATGCGAGAAAGATCCCTGAGGCCCAACACGGTTCCCATCACACGCAACTTCTGGTTGAGGTCCTGAGTGATGTTCAGCCACAAGCACAGCGCCTGCACCCTGCCCTGGAAGTCCAGAGCTGCGTACTTCTCATAGTCCTTCTGCAAGGTTTGGAGAGACGGATACAAGGCCTCCACTGACTCCAACAGCGACATCACGCGCTTCACCTGATCAAACGCCACTCGCTGCCTCTGCAGGTGTTCCCGACATTCCAGCGCAGAAGAAAAGGGAGCCGCGGCATCGATCCCACCCCAGGACAGGCTGCAGGTGCTGAAGCTAAATGGATCGCCCCTGCAATTCATTTCGCCCGGGCAGGAGTTGCTCAGTTCCACTGTGAGGTTGTTCTCATGCGCTGCTAGGCTGCTATAGTCCACTTTAAAGTTCAGCACCTCGTTGATAATGTCTGGTATGGCTTGTCGGGCCGTGTACAGGTACAGGTCCTGCTCGGTTATGCTACGACGAGCGTGCCAGGCCTGCAGCTCCAGCCAGATCACCTCGTTGTTCTGACCCATGAAGGTGTTCTCCGGGCCACGCTGCTCCTTCTCCTTCTTCTTGGAAGACATGGAGGTCAGCTTGAGCAGCAGCCGCAGCGTCTCAAAGAACTTCAGACGGTCCGCCGGGCAGTCTGTGCGAGATGTCTGCCGGTGCGTCCGGACGGGAATCATGCCCAGGCTCAGGTAGGGTCTGCGGGGGTCCATGTTTCTGGAACCGATGTTACTGGGCCGAGACACCGTTTCCAGCATGAAGGAGCCCTCAAACGTCCGCTTGCTGTCTCGCTCGTTGGAGCGCTGGTTGAAGCGATGCTTCTTCTCCTGCTTGTAGCTGTGATCTTCAGGAGGTTCTGCAGATCTTGCTCCTTCACGTTCTCGTTGAGACGACGGGCTGGAGGAACCCGGCTTCTCTGTGGAGGAAACAGATGTGAGTAAACATACACAAAGTTTCTGCAACCTAATGTTCACATTTTACCCTGTTTTCCCACCACTGTAATTATGCACAAGCATTACAACAGAAGACAATTCATTTCTGAAAATATAAGTGAATTCCCCTCAGGTGGTTCGTATGGGGAGATTTTACACTTACAGTGGACAAAAAAAAATCTCAAAAAATATCTCTTATGCAAACCTGGTTTAAAACTTACTATGCAACACATTTAGAAATGTTTAATTTCAAATAATGTTCAAAGGAATTCAAAGGAATATTTAAAGGAACTAATTACTTTTGTGATGAATGGATGCATTTTTGTAGCTTTAAAATCTCTGACACTCTTCACTGCTATTATAAAGCTGGATAGACCCAGGATATTATTTACCACAACTCATGTCTTGTTCGGCTGACAGAAGAAATCTACAGTATAACATTTTTAGATGAACGATACCTTAAATGAAATGCATATCGGCCCCATTTACATTTATCAAATTGCATTACATAAATACATGCAGAAACATAAAATATTATGTAAATCTTATGTATCAACATTTACATCTGGAAAGATCCATTGCTCTACATATGCAACAGGTCACGACTGTCCAGCACATATATCGCTGGAGGCCCAAGACCACGTTTCATAAACTAGCAACAAGTGCTCTGACCTTTTCCCTTTGACCCCTGGCCAGTTCTCTGGTGTTTGATGGAGGTGCGTTTTATCTGGCGTGCGGTGAGGGGAGGGGAGGAGCTGTACAGAGGCTCCTCCTCCTGAATGGACTCGTCTGACGACTCATTGGCGTCCCTCAGCCTGCACACAAAACAGACGCAAACATGTGACACAATAACAGCAAACACACGTACTTTATTTCAGACAGACAAGGGTAATTAAATGGCTAGAGCATCTGTAAGATAAAAGAGAAGCGACTTGTTTTGGCATTTACATTGTACTGTTTACCCAAAAGTAACATTTTCTATCATTTACTTACTCTCACGTCACTACAAGCCAGTATGACTCTTTCACTTCTGAAAAACACAATATAAGATACTTTGAAATCTGTTGGTAACCAAACCCAACTGTTTTATGAACACAAAACCTCTGAGATATTTCTCAAAATATCTTCTTTTGTGTTCCACAGAAGACAACGTTACACAGGTTTGAAAAGACGTGAGGGTAAGCAAATGAAAAATGTATTTGTGGTGAATATTTGATTTACACGTTTATGCATTTTTTTGTAAAGAAAAGAAGCTCAATGGAAACTAAAACTCAATGAAAAATGTCTGCAGACATTTTGACTTGACCCTGAATCCTGCTGAGAGCTTTATAAATCCTAAAACAACATCACAAACTCCATCCCACAAACACAGACCAACAAAAATGACCTCCATTTACTAGTAGGAGGGAGATAACCGGGTCAAAATTCACCATCAGGCTGAGACAAACTGTGCATGTTGGTGTGTTTCGACACGTGCTTGTCCGTATGCAAGTGTGTGAGAGGAAAGTGACATCCGTGTAGAGCCTTTGTGAAGCAACAGAGCAGAGATCAGTTTCACAGTGGGATCAGACTCTGACTGAGCCCCAGCCATCCATCTGCCACCCTCACACATAAAATCACGGCCCCAAGGGAGTCTGCAAGTTCCTCAGACACCTGCTGCAGAGCATTGTGTCCTCGTGCCGGAACATCCAGCCACAGTCCACCAGACACACGTCACCCACCCACCATTAAACATATGGACCACAAACACAGAAACATTTAACTGACCCACATCATATACAAGGTTTCTGTGCCTTCAAATCAAACACTGACTGCTGAATGTTGAACAAACACGTTGCATCACACACACTAAATAACATCTAAACTGAAACCAAAACAGACGCAGGGAGCAGAACTCAGGGAGATTGTTTGTATTTGAAGGTGCAGTTCTGAGTCTAACAGTGACCAAACCCTTCAGGAATGACAGGAAACTTCAGCTGTTTGTTCGGTTGTCATGACGTGTCTCCACTGAATGTTGCTTAAACACTAAAGAGGAAAAAGTCTAGAGCAACTGCTTGGGTGCAAATCCACCCCACTGAAAGACGTCCAACCTGCAGGAACGTCGCAACACAAAAGCCACGCAGGCTGATTTACTGCCGCATGTGCAGCGCTGCTAGAAATTGTGTCATTCAGGAAAGGAATGTTAGAGGGTTTGACGAGAGCCATAAACTGAAAGCACATCTGCTTCGCTGCATCTAATGCAGGGCCGTGAACTCTGACCCCACCCGCGGCTGCAGTCATTGTTGGAGCCTGCGGCGCTCTATTGTGCGCCGGCGACACGTGGACTGCGAGTCTCTGTGCCAAACGGCTAGTTGCTGCGCTGCGTGATTATCTCATTATAATACATTAAAGCTGCGATCCGTGTTTTATGCCTCTCTGCCGCCATCTGTTTAAAATATAACATAGCAGGTTAAATTATGTAGTTTTCTTTACAACAAAAGAGTTAAATAAGCAGACAGTTTTGAACACGGATCTGTTAGATACTTGCTCAACAATCAACCAACAAAAAACAGTTACAGCAGCTTTAGCATGAATTAATGACTCGCAATACATCTACATATTATACAGTTTTTGTGGACACAAAACTTGATCAAGAAATAAAAATGCAAACACTAAGAAATATGTTCTGTCAGCACAAAAACAAAGAACTCTGACTCTTTTTTTCTGACTCTCTCACGTCATCCACAGACCACAGTCCTCAGAAAGAGTTTATAAAACACATCACAGACGTTAACAAAACTCACAGGTTTTATGACACCCGTGTTATAATCCAACCCTGTTCTGCACGATAAAAATCAGAATAGAATTTTCAAAGTAAATTCAGGCCTGTAATAAACAGGGAAATGGAAATAAATGGAATCAGTTTTCAAAGGATGTTCGCAGATGTGGCCAAAAACCAGCAAGAACACCATGTCACTGACAACAGGGAACAAATATGTCATGCCACTAACTTATGTAACTTAGACATGAGGCCAATGGCACATGCACACATGCACGCACACACACACACACACACACACACACACACACACACACACACACACACCACACACATACACAACCTTCTCTAACACATGACCACAATCCCTGCTGACGGACAGACGGATTGAGGCCCTGTAGCACTGCTTAGAAAACACGGATCATTGAGATTCACTGACACATGTAGACAAGATCTCACAGACCTGAATCAAACATCCTGAAACGTCAAAACTCACATAAACAGTCATGTGAGCCCAGAGTTTCTCATGCGCTGGACAGCTGCCCACAGACTCTGTTAGTAAACAACTCCACTGACCTGTAATAATCCATCCAGTGTTTTTCTCCTCCTGATCCCAAGATATCAAGTCATTGATATTTCCTAGAAACTACTGCAATCGTTCTAGTTCAGGTTTGTTCTAGTCTGAGCCAAACAAAACCGGCAACTTCAGTTAAACATCTGCCACAAACAAACTCAAACATGCAAATGCACCATTTACTAATAAAAATATTCAATGTGTGAAACAATCTTGAAAAAAGTTGCTTTAAAACGATGCACTTAAATATAAACATGTTAAAGAAATATAACAAAAATGGTTTGTATAATTCAAAATTCTATTATTAATTATTATTTGTATGCATAGTGCTTTTATAAATAAACAAAATCTCTGTTTGATATGGAAACATGAAATCTTTTATCATTACAATATATGAGGCAGAAGTACAGAATATCACATTTTGTAATTTGTCTGTTTTAACACATACATTTAAAATGTAAACTGTAAATGTAGAAAAATATGATACACTTTACATTTACCTCGTATTTATCTTTTAATAATGAAATATTTCTTGCCTCCACAGAAAACAGAGCAATTTTTCCTTACAGTCCCCAGACATGTGGAGGGCTGTCATTTCTCATGATAGTGAATGAGACCGAATATTTTCAGCTTCCACAAACCTACAAAAACTCTAAACCACTCGTCCAATAATCAGCTACTTTCTGTCATGTAGCTCCGCCTCCGCCCATACAAACAGCCAATCAACATCCAACATCTCCATGGCTGCAAACATTGCTTATTCTGAAACGACCCAAAGTGACACATTTTCAGTTTTTATACTGACTTTTCACGACACAACAAGCGCATTTCCTCGCACAGCACATCTCCAAACAAGCACCTGCAGAAAACAACATCTCTGTATTGCTTTCAAACTGCGTGACTCAAACGAAATGAATCGAGCTTCTCTTATTCGGTCGGTCTCTTAAGACGGTTGGTCACTTAAACACAGCCTCTCACAGGCACAATTACATTTATGATTCACTCATAATTACAGACTACAATCCCTGCACGCTCTCTGCTGTGTGACTGACGCTGGCCGCGGATGAATGAAAGAAAGAAAAGTGAGTTCCAGGAACACTTAGGCAGACTTCCTCTAATTTTAAACAAGCCACTTCCTGCGCTCTATTTCCCATCACTATGCCACAGATTTGTACAATATCATTTCCTGTGTCCACATAATGATATTTCTGCTGCGGGGCAGAATGACTGTGTGTGGGTGGGTGACATTAAGACGAGAGCATTCAGAGGAGAAAAGCAACGTGTTGTTGTGTGTGAGAGCAGGAGTACAGCTGATACCTCAGCACACAGAACTCAACATAAGCCGCTATTCTAACCTCCACCCCGGTGCACACCCTCTCTGCACAATTGAGGGCATAAAGGAAGGTATTATGTGAGAAACTAAAGGCTAGAAAGCGATCGCTTCTGGATGATGTATGTATCCTGGAACTTCCTTCCTGAAGCAGACGCTGCGAGTTTAAACATTCCTCAGCACACAAACAAAACCCAGAACACACACATACCTCACGACGTAAATGATGCGTGTAAAGTTAAAAACATTCATGCACAGAAACAACAACTAGTTTCCAAAAGCACAACAGCGTAACAACAAAGACTTTCAAACTCGCTGTTGCACCAGGAGAGTAAAAACTTAGAAGGTTTAACAGCAAATTAGATTTAAACTCTTGAATGCATTTCAGTAAATCACTGTCGTCATTTTAAAAAGAAGCGTTTATCTACAGGCTGTGCAGAGAAACAAATGAATGACTTCCAGCCACCGGTGCCTTCAGGACGCGAGGTCAACATTCTTTCAGTGTTCCACATCCTGGAGCTGAGAAACATTTGTGGTCATAAACGAACAGGGATGCATTTACAGCATGCAGCACAGTGACGTGCAAACATCAGTATTGCATGTCGCATTACACAACCGCGCTGGGAGCAGATGACTTGCCTGACAGCAGGATATTCATTAACACTGATAACCGCTGATAAACCACAACAACTGCTTCCAAGGATCTCAAAGAGTTTGGAGACAAGAACCGATAACTGTGACGCGTTCTTCTGTCCTCCAATCGACACACAAGGGCAAGACATGCTATCTTACCACAGGAAGCAATTTCTATCTCTGCACGCCACAAACTCTCCAGATCACATAAACGGCACGGGAAACAAGGACTTAAAATGCATGAGAAATCTCTCATCTTGCTTTCAAAACAAGAATGTCCTCAACATGTTCCACTGAACTCAGTTTATCTCCGAGAATTACTAGAAGGGGTGTGGACAACAGTAAGAGACACAACAAGGCATTCTTGAGAGAGGCACGTTCCCTCTCGGTGACGTTTTGTGGGGTCAAAGCAGACAAGAATATAAAATAAACTCTTTATCTGCTGATCCCTCGAGCAAACATCACTTCCAGCTCTGCAGAAGTTAAGAGGTGACAGAAGACCAGTTTCAACATTTATTCATGACAGAAAATAATGCCTGCAAACAAGCTTGTGGCTGCAGGCCAACAAGACTGAAGTTGCAAGAACAGGCTGTGCAATGGTCTCAAAAGGACCCGAATAGCATAACTGCCAGGAACAAACACATCTCTGCAGAAACACACAAACGCCCCAGTTCTCCCATTACAACACCAGAAATCCGGCGCTGGGCAGCCGGCTGGTTTCTGGGAAGAACAAATGAAACCTTTCCTTAGACTCACGCTGGCGATAAACCGCTTATACTTTATACTTTACGTTCAATCACGACGGTTTCAATACCGGCAACTTCAACAGCACCGGAAAACCGATGCAAACCGACAACAAAAGTTTACGGTCACACTCGGGATCCGTGCAAAATAAATAACACGCCGTCCTGACACTTTATAACGCATTGTGGTCGTGCACCGGTCATGCATGAGCAAATACACACGTACATGCACAAAAAAGTTTGCAACTTTAATGTGTTTTTTTGGTTCGTGTTGCGCTGCAAAGCGGATCACTTTGTGGCAGGATGCAGGTTGGACCCGTTACGCGCATGCGCGCCCGTCACTCCGTACCGTCCCCATAGGAGCACAATTTGGCAACGTGTCGTGAATCCCGGCTGTCGTGTAGTTGCCCGATCGCCCGTACGCACCGTAACTTAACCGCACGGGCTCCGCTGCGCTTCCCGTACCTGCGTTCACCGGGAGGCTCCATAATCGACGGGACGGCTCTCCTCTCACCCGTGCACGAACCAGAACATGTCCAAAAAGATAAAGCTTGGCTTTGCAAACCCAGGCGTGCGTTTGTGAGTCCCGGTGCACACTTGATATGTCTACCCGTCTGCAGACCTGAGGCTCGCCCGTGTGCGCACCGACGCCATGTTTCCAGCGAGCCGCTGCGGAGGGAGTGACACCGTACGGCGGCTCGCGCAAGACACCCGACCCGCCGACCGGATCACGGCCGCCCCGATCAGACGAGTCCAGGAATTGCAGAACTGAAAGAACCAGCTGATGGTTTTGTCATGCGTTGGTGTTGGTGTAAACTTTTAACATCACATTAGTAATAATCACAAACATCACATTTAGAGGGAATAAGTTATTTCCCTACTCATGAGGTGTAATTGCATGAACACACTTTAAATATAAGTACTATACAACATGTATGCACACAACACACACACTATATATTAACAGACATACACTATATATTAACAGACACACACTATATATTAACAGATATACGCTATATATTAACAGATATACACTATATATTAACAGACACACACTATATATTAACAGATATACACTATATATTAACAGACATACACTATATATTAACAGACATACACTATATATTAACAGACATACATTATATATTAACAGACATACACTATATATTAACAGATATACACTATATATTAACAGACATACACTATATATTAACAGACACACACTATATATTAACAGATATACACTATAAATAAACAGACATACACTATATATTAACAGACATACACTGTATATTAACAGACATACACTGTATATTAACAGACATACACTATATATTAACAGACATACACTATATATTAACAGATATACACTATATATTAACAGACACACACTATATATTAACAGACATACACTATATATTAATAGACA
>JBAJNP010003705.1:0-37729 GCA_036877545.1 Yasuhikotakia modesta | reverse complement strand
ACAGATATCCTCCTAAAATAGCTAAAACTAAAAACAAACTAAAAACTACTTCCAAAAATATTCAGCTTTGATATTAATGAGTTTTTGGATTCATTGAGAACATAGTTGTTGTTCAATAATAAAATTAATCCTCAAAAATACAACTTGCCTAATAATTCTGCACTCCCTGTATAATGATGATACAACAGAGATTTTAGTGATACCTTTTCATCAGTACCTCCAAAGTCTGTCTTGTACCACTTAAATATCTGGTTCAGTTTCACTTCTCTTCTCATACCGTCGATCACACAGCTGTCATCACTGTCCAAAAACGCTTCCGCAGCGGCACGCAACTGGTTATCAATGTTCTGACACAACATGCACAGTGTATTTAGTATAAAACACAATAGGTTTTACATTCTTGTTTATATATTAAGGATTTATGTATATTTATAGTATTGTGAATAAGAATAGTTTTGGTGTTTACCTGTGGTGTGTAGGTCTTAATAGGAGGACAGCCCTTTGCCCCACAGTTCAGTGCAAAATGAATGAGAGGCTCGGCATCAGGAAGCGCCACCTAATGGAGGAAGATAGGATTCAAAGCTGGGCTTTACTCCAGAGTTTATCCATACAGTTTTGTCTTATATTACTTATATACAGTTTTGTCTTATATTACTTATATCAGTCAGGCTTAAGTGCTTCTCATAACTCACTATCATTATTATTACTCATAGTTTTTTATTATCTTATATTAATTATCTATCTTTGGTTAAACGGTAACTAAACACCCATGAGTTACCCATATTAATTAGAAACCTCATTTAGTGTTAAATTAGATTAATTGTTCTGAATTATATATTTACTATTTTTAATCTTAACAGCCCTAAAATATTTTATTTTTAATTTATAATATCTATTTTACAGATTTGTCAAAACAAATCTGAAATCTGTACCAAACTTGAATTGAAAAATGTAAAGCATAATAATAACATAATAGCATGTAATACTTCAAATTTACATTCATAATTGTGATGTGTATAAATTGTATATGTAATACAAATGTTGATGTAATACATTTGTTAAAAATGTCAGCAATACACATTCAGGATTGGCAAAACAAATGCTGGTATGAATGTGTATTTTTTCAGTAGATGCTTTAATCTCAAAGCTGTAACTATCGCCCTCTCTGTTTGAAACACAACATTGCAGGTAACTTTACATACTTTTATGTAAAAAAAGATTTTGATCTTTAATTTACTTGCTCAATAACTGCTTTATGTTTATTTTTAATTAAAAAAGTTAAGGATTGCAGCTGAATGAACAAATACGACTTGAAACAAGCATGTAGTACGTATGTCACAATAAGCATTTACTGAACCCTGAGTAAGCACAAATCACACTCTTCTGGGATACCTGCAGTCGTGGATCATTCTTTGAAAAGGGCTTCAAGAGTTGTGCTACACCCCTTCGATTGCCTCTAAGCACTCCATTTTCAATATCCTGCAGTGTAAACACTTCACCACCGATGAGGTAGCTCACATAATTGAAGAACTGTGAAAGAAAAATATGAGGATTGATCTGATACAAGGCCAGAATCAATCTTTTCTTGACTTTCTGAGCTGCGATATAAGCTGTAAGCCTTCTCTTACCCGGTACCTTTGCCATACGTTTTTAGGAAAACCAAGGCACAAATTTCCATGGATGACAAGAACATTGTAGATGTTGATAAAGAAGGCCAGTTTCTCTTCACGACTGAAGGACAGCAGCTCCACACACTGAAGTTCTACAGCTAGCTCACGGTACCGCTCGTAATACGGACTCCGACAAATGGCCTTGTAATCAACTGTCTGGTCAAATGAGAACACCAGACGGTCACACTGACAAATACTGAATTATTCAAAACATAATCTGGTGGAACGATCCTTTCACCACAAACATCTGACTGCACATAGCATTCGGTGTCTGAGTCCATTTACTATTGATATTCATGGAGCGTGTGATGAGATGGAGGAGTAAAATGGAGGACTACCTTGCCATCTTCTGAGAGGTGATCAGAGTAGAGTTTCAAGATCAGGTTCCTCATGGCCTCAGACAGATCACAAGCTGCCAAGAGACAGTGTCACCAATAATCAGTGTAAGAATGATTTAAATCAAGTATACGTTTTATTTGTACCTTAAGTGATTGGACTAGATAAGCATTTACTGTAGGATAAACAGTCCTTTTGATGCAGCACAAAAATAATGTAAAAGTTTAGGTACGCCTGGTTTGGATGCTATCAATGCTATCATTATGCTATTTAGCACACATCTGAGAAGACTAAATAAATGATAAATACAAGCTGGTAAATATATCCACAGAAAAGAAGACCAAGTATTCAGGTATTAAGGATGACATATCACTATTAGTGTCACGCCATTCATTCATGTTCATTCAAGTTAAAGGGAGTTTTCACTTTGTGTCATTTTTTGGATTTGCAACTTATTATTTCTTCCTTTGCTCAAAACACAGAGATAACTAACAGTAAGCCTAACAGGAATCCCCACTAGTCTTACATAAAATGTTGGCTTAAAATCTGTTACACTTACTACACTTTCTACAAAACACAAATAAAGCACCAATAAAATCTCTTATCTACACAAATAATGCAAATGTACTAATGAGGGCCACTAGAACATGTTAGACCATCTACACAAATGCCTTGTATAGACATGAGGACAGCTTATATTCTTGGAGAAACAGCTGGTGATATTAAATAGGGGGGCAGAAGCATTTCAGTGACACAGCCTATCAACAACTATTTGTATTTCTGTTTCTGCCTTTTGTAATATACAAACAAATACAGTACTTGTCCTTTATTAGACAACTAGCTGATTACAGAACACTAACCTCCATCATAATGGCAGGGCCCTCCTGCCTCAGAGATAGGGCCGTTTACCTCAGGCACAGGTGGGGCATCTGGGGGCACAGGTTCCTCTCGTACTGATAAAATGAGGCGTTCCAGCTTTTGAGGATCCTGAAAACACACATAATAAATTCATTTTCCCTATGATCAAACTCACTGTAGTAGATCAAGCCTGAACTTATAGGTATGTATTCTCTGTTTAAAATGATGTGAGGGAATCATTCCAGCAACTTTTACATCTAGAAAACATTCAGGTTTAACTATATAACTATATAACTTATCTTTAACTATTTACACAACAATGAAAAAAAACCAAATATATTTGCCTGTATTTGCAAACAGAGATGGTGATAGAAAGGCATATTTTACAAATTACAGCTTTAGTTTTTACTATATTCACTAAAAATAATTGTTATATTTAATGGCTGGGATGTGAAATTTTAAGTAACTTCTTAGAAGTTGTATATATAACATAACATGTATATATAACATACATGACAGAGTGTGGGACTCACCAGGTTCTCAAGGTCTTTATTGTTTCCAACGTAAACATTATTGAAGAAAATCTGTGGTACAAAGCTGTGGCCTGTAAGCGCCTCTACTTGAGCTCGTAGTTCTTTATGCTTAGTTACGTCCACATCAAACTCAGGCAGACCTAATTTCCTCAGGGTGGCTTTTGTCTGTATGCAGTGTGGACAGCCTGGCACAGAATACACTGTTACCCTGCCCCTCATGTTGCTTTTGTTCTCTGCCATTACAGCACCTGAAAGGTATTTAGGACGTATTAAAATCTCTAAACAGAATCAAAGCATCACTGATTTCTCTAAATACTGTTTGCTGTTGTTTTTTGTATAATTAACTTAAAAATAAACTAAAAAATATTATTAATCTACCCTTAGAGATATGTACCATGTTTTTTGTTACTACAGTTATTGTTACTCCTGTAAATAACAATAACATTACATTTTATGTAATTAAATTATTGCTTATTTACATTTATTATTTATAAAATTTCATTATTGTATTTTATTTCATGACAGTGCACGTAGCAGTTGCAACAGTGGTTTACAGAAATCTGAAAAACTATCAAAACTGTTAAAAAGCATTACAATACTGGCGCACAATACTCTGGCAAAATCTTAAGTTAAAACAAAACTAGTCATCAAGTTATATGGATTTGGAAATATGGGTATATGGATTTGTTATAGCTGTACCTTTTCTATTCAGCCGGTTTCACATTTATCATTGCGCTTCACCAGTCGCCAAAGACTTTGACTTTGTAGACCGACTGCAGGTATTTGGATTTGCTGAGCAGGTAGATTTTTACTCGCTTTAAATGAAATAGTGAACATTATATCCGTGTTTCGCTAATACTGTTCAGTCCCAGTCACCTGCAGATGCATGAATACAGAGAGAGGCAGCAAACATGACTGCAGAGGAAGGGCGCGTCGCTGATCCAACAATGTGAAGTCAGTAAATGTAAGACAATAAGCGTTTCAATAAAGGTCACTAGACTGGTAAAAGCCCACAGCCAGTGGTAAGTCGATTCCAGTCTAGCATAAAATAAAGAAAGGATTTTATACCTTTTATACCACGTTGTAGAACATAGTAAAATCATTAGCCCTGTGAAATAACATAGTATGGGAACTACCTGACCAACAACTGTTACAAACAGAAGACAAATATTTCATGTTCAAGAGCATTTTGCTTAGATTATAGCTCTACAGATTTTCTCAAGCGGTTTTATTATGTATCCAGTTCCCAGTATGCTAGGCACTTAATGGCTGCTTTTTCCTTCGTTGGCAGCTCCAACCCCTATTTTAAAAATAATTATAATAAAAACGTACGATTAAACTTATTTTGTTACGAGATTTAAATAACTTAAAGCTTAAGTTTGTCAAGATTTGTCAAAATTTAGTATTTAAATATTAACCTTTAGATCAAAAGGTTTAAGTAATTTAAAATGTAATACGAATGATACGTTTATAAACAATGTTAAATGTAATTTATTTAGTTTAGATTAAAAGTAAACATTTTGTTACATGTATTAATAAAATATATTGATAATGATGCATTGATAAATAATGATAAATTAAATGTATTCAATCTAGATATACAAAAACAATTTATTACGTCTATAGATTATTGAAATACTTTGCATATGGTGGTTACTTTTATTTTGAAATCTCATACTTGCGGAGGTCTCGAGACGTTTATAGTTGTCTCTGATATCACGCTGGTTGGGTGGCGTCATCGCGTCTAGCTGTATGAGGAAGTGACCTGGACGGTCGCTACAGACAACGTTGAACGTGGGGTAGCTGGATACGGTAAGACTGCTGTGTGATTCTCTATTTGCAATTAAGTAGTTAAAAAATTAAGTATTTATAAGAATTGACCTCTCGCCCTGTTATTAATCTCATTTAGTCGATTTATGCGTGTTCTCCCCATAACCATTAAAGTGTACGATGAAGCGTTTCTTGACATTATATGATATAATAATGTCTACTATTAAATTAGATTGTAATTTAATATTTGTGATCCTAGCATAACTGTAATTTACCAATTGTCCTTTTGTCATTGAATTGACTTTAATTTGAACTGTTACGTAGACATGCATGTTTGCGGTGTCCTGGCGGTAGATTTAACACGTCATACTGTCATAAATTTAAACTGTACTGTATCTGTGTTGATCTGATGAATGAACATGTTCGCGTTTACAATCGTTTGTCTAACAATTTGTTGTTGTGAATATTATTAGTTCCTCAAAACTTTTCTGTCTTCTCTTTCAGTCACTCTGTTTGGCTTCATTTGTTCAGGAAATAAAGACACTTCAGATGAAACGTCTCAGCCCGCGATCTTGCTTCTTGGTCATTTTTCAGGGCCGTTTTGCTCAGGGATGGGTCTTGTGATTTTACATATATGGGCTTTCTGCCTAAATTATTTGTAGGAATAGTTCATAGCTGCATTATACACACCAAGACTGGCACACACGTATGCAAAAACATGGCACCGGTCCCACCTGGTATTCGTTTTATGACATCCTTCAATAAGGACCAATGGTGAGTCTTTTTGTCTTAACGTTTACTTAAAAGTTCAGAAATGTCAATTATACCATTTTCTCACCGTTATATCCTCTGCTCTGGAAGTAAAAGATGTTTATTGCAAAATGTACAAACTGTTTTTTTTTTATACAATACAAATGACCATTGCTGTCTAGCCATATTATCTGTATTGATTTACTTTTGTATAGGTTTAGATGATTTAAATATGTAGTGCATGCCCCATGTGAACTTTGGAGTGGCTTGCTGGTCATTAAATGAGAGTATATGTTTTTTTAAGTGAACTGTCACTTTAATGGTCCTGTTTCCTGCTTCTTTTTTTATCTTTGACTGTTGTTAGACTGGCTTTGCGAGCCGTAGCCTCTGTCTGCTGACACTGTCATTACTGATGTATAATCAGACAAACATTTCCAGCCTTAACATTCTTCATTACATTTCATCAGGGATTAATGCAGCTCCACCTAATCTGCACTGATTTGTACAATAGAATTGAAAGTGTACAATACAATAAAGGCTGTATCTGAGCACTGCTGTGTATGTGTTAATGACGTCATTAACACCAGCCGGTTTAAGGTTTGGTCATGAAAGGTCCGGTTTAGTGAGCTTTCCTTATCAAAGATAAGGAAAGTAAGATCATTACAATATTTAAAGTTTTAATTAACACAAAACTATGTGGTGTAAAATCTACCAAGATCTTGTTTAACTAAAGTGTCATTTATTTTTAGTACAATTTCAAAAGCATTTCACAATGTTTGCTTGTTTCTTAAATCTTTTGGTGAGTTTTTTCCCCTTGTTTTAAAGCAAAATTTAGATAATACAATGATATAATAAAAACAATATATATATATATATATATATTATATTATATATATTGTGTGTGTGTGTTTCTGAGACACACACACACACACATTATGTTTAAATCGTTTTTATGATGTATGGCTTTATATATAAATATAAATACATATAAAAATATAAAAACAAATATAAAAATATAAGTTCATATGTGGTATAAGCATTTGAACTTGATGCCAGTGACTCTTCAGTTCAGAACCCTGTCTGTCGCTCTAACGTCAGCAGAGGTTGGTTCCCTGTAACGATTTATTTGTTTGCTCATTAAACAGAGCTGTTTGCTTAACTGGAGGGGTGGTTGTGTCATTAGCAGGCTCACGCTAAATCTGCACCAACAGAACTACACAGATTTCCACAAAGTTAAAAAACCTATGCATTTTCCTGCCCTGTGCATGTTAGTCACTCAGTATCAGTACTTCATTATATGTGTATGAGTTTAATTTTACTGTGAAATGTCATTTTTCCATGTCTGGCAAGTGTCCTCATAAAACCTGTTGGGTTTGCTTACGCAGGTACAGGGCCTTCACGTTTGTTCTCACTTTCCTTCTCTACACCAGCTTCCATTTATCCAGGAAGCCCATCAGCATCGTCAAGGTAACACCAACCCAAATAAACAACATACATGTAGAATCGCCTACATACATCATTCAGATGACACTAGATGTTTGAGGCAGAGATATCAGAATTTATACAACCTCCTACTGACAGCCCAAGTGCTTGTAGAATCCCTGTAGCTATTTTTGTCCGTCACTGTAACATATTAACACATTTATCAGGGCACAATCTAGCAGTGTGTGGAACTCATCTAACTGTATTGAACTTTCCTGCACTATTGACCCAGCCTTGATACTTGGCCATTACCTGTGACAATGTGTGGTGCAGACTGTCAAAGATTACTCTCGTTCTGTGTGCTGATGTCTGCTTGAGTGACAGCCATACCTGTTTGTGTTTGCAGAGTGAGCTACATAAGAATTGCTCTCAGATCATGGAATTCTCAACAGAGAGCAGTAGCAGTCGGCAGCCTGGACCGCACCCAGAACTGGACTGCAGCTGGAAACCATTCGGTAAGATGGTTCAAAATTTAAGGCTTCTGTTGTTTTTGATTTCATGATCCAGGGTTGGGCAAACCGGAATTTTAATTCCTAAGTTTCATCTGAATTGACGACACCTCACTTTCCACTATGTGGAACTGGAATGACAGGAATTTAAGGAATTCCAGTAAACAAAATTCATCACCATTCAATGACAGCGTTCCACACCAAAACTGAAATTTAACAACAATGAAATTTAATACAAACTTCTGTAGGTGAAGATCAATTAAATGGTAATATCTTTATATAAAATATATTTTTATGTTATTAATCTTATTTTTATGTTAACATGATAATAGGCTCAGGTCTGCTTCTGTTAACTGAAATAGCTTTACAAATTTGCATGCTGTTTGCTATTTCATATTAAGTTTGCTTTTTAATACTTCTATAACTCTAACTTTTCTATTTTCTGCAAACTCTTCTATTTCATTCCATTGATATTTTAAACAGTCTCATCTTCTGCTTTTATGAGCCAGGCATTAACAAATGTACAACTCTGTGCGTTTAATTCTTTAGACAGAAGTAACTATAAGCAGTTACTTGGGGCAATGGATTACTCTTTCCTGTGTGCTTATGCTATAGGCATGTATCTCAGGTAAGAACAGATCCAAAACACTCAGTAACTAACCACCTAACCCTCAGCAAATTAGCAAAAGTACACGCTAGAACTGGACGATAAACCGAAACTATTTTTTACCCTTTGACTTTATTGTTGCTATTGCCAAATTTAAAATCTATTTTTTTCTGTTTTGTCCATGCTAGTATAACAGTACATATTAATATAAACAGTGAAATTAATACCCATATATTTTAACTAAAATATTTCATATTTACATGGCATACATACATGGCAACTTTCTTAAACGTTCATGAAGACATCACAGATTTAAATTTGTTAACTGTTATGAAAATATATGTTATGAGGAGTACTGCAATCGTTCTGTCTCCCTTTAAGTGGAATAATTGGAGAGCGTTTGCCCATTCGCCTATACCTGAGTGTGGGCATGTTGACCAGCGGCCTTTTCACCTGTCTGTTTGGACTGGGATACATCTGTGACATCCACAACCTTGGATTCTATATATTTGTACAGGTGGGTGTCGGCGTATGAAACTGGTGTCACTTCTACAGATTGACAAGCAGTTATTTAAATGGGTTCTGTGCTTGTCGCAAGCAATATTTATCATCATTCTTCATGTTATTGACTTAATTTATGCAGACAGGAATGTTATTCATCCAGTCAATGTTATTTACCTCATAAAAATGCAAATAAGAAAAGAACACCCAGGTTTTCCTGATGTTAAGTGTAATATAATGAACACTGAATGTCAATGATTAATTATTAACATAAATTTTCCCCCGTCTGTCTATAGGTGGCCAATGGGTTGGTTCAGACCACTGGTTGGCCCAGTGTTGTCACATGCATTGGTAACTGGTTTGGCAAGGGCAGGTAAGAGGCATTATATTTTCCAATTACATTCTCAATATATAACCATGAGCAAATCTGGCAGTTTGTATCCCCATCTATAACTATTAAATTAAACGTAACTGTTTATCCACCTCTCAGCTGTTCTTTATCGACTCTAAATTTGTACCAGAGCCATTAATGGCACTTGAACATCTTGTACATCTGCGCATGTTTTCATCAGGAGAGGCCTCATCATGGGCCTGTGGAACTCTCACACGTCTGTGGGGAACATTCTAGGTTCTTTGATCGCTGGATATTACGTCTCATCTAACTGGGGTCTGTCGTTCATCGTCCCTGGAGTTGTCATTGCTGCCATGGGCGTCGTCTGTTTCTTCTTTCTGATAGAGCGTAAGTGTTTTACATAGGATATTTTTCTTCAGGTTATTATTCAGGTCTGACACAACCACCTGCAGCCCAGAACTCTTTATGCAAAATTCATGGTTGAAAACATGAGGAGGAGTAGACAGCATGTTTTGCACTGTGGTATTTACCTGTGGTGTTTTTTTCCTATCATTACACTATAGAATATATGCATTATATTATTATGCATTATTATCATTATAACTATAAACAAACTTAGGTATCATTTGAAATTTAAAAATCAAGCACTTACTTGATTTAGCTGTTTTTTTCTTAGAAGTTGTTTTTTTTTAGTGTATTTAGGTTACAACAGCTGTAGTTTGTCACATGATTTATATAATATGTTAGTTCACCACTTTGCTTTTCAGCTTTGTTGTTTTAAGTGAACAATACTGAATTTAAGTTTTAATGATAATTTTATTAATAAATAAAACAAATACAAGAAATACATACAAAAAACACAAGTTTGAGAACAACATTTTTTGAGCAAAAATCTCTTTAATGTGACCTTTCCGTAGCACAAATCCACTCTTTGTGACTGACCTGAATTCTCTACATTAGAATGTGATTAGAAATTCTAATAAAATCTTGTTCAATACCGCCTACAAATTTCCTGTCTTTTCAGGTGCTTACAATTATATAAAATGGCTATTATACCATTGCTTAAATGTCATAGCTGAAATTTAATGGTGGCCTGAGACGTTTGCACACACTGTATATAACAAAACAAGCTTTTTATCTCATTCTGGGCTGCAGACAGCATCTGCCTCATTTGTTTGTGTGAGTGTATGTGGTGTTCCAGTCAAGATGTTCCTTGTATTTTGATGAGCTCTGATATGAGTGCATGTGTATCTCTAGACCCTAATGATCTCAAGACTGCCAGTACCGGTGCCACAGCTCCAAGTAATCAGGTGTGTCCAATGTATTATCTAATTTAGTTTGAAGTGTTATTCACATATTGGGGTCTGTGTCATCTTCACATTAGTTATTCCTCTGCGGTCTGAGTTAAGGATGGTTAGATAACATCAGTGCTTTTGACGCATTCATGCTCTACAGTGGTCGCTATGGTGACGGCCCTGTGATGCCTACACCTGAGTCTCAGTAGAGCGATGAGATGCTCTTCTGATGCAGAGTGTTCAGATTTGCAGAACACTTCATCAGATTGAGTCTGGTCCAGGAGGAGGGGCCAATCACAGACAACAGAACATTACTGAGGATGGATGCCTTTTTTTCCTTATTTTGACAGTGGAGGAGGAATTAATCCAATTCAAAAAAAGACTTCAAACACTTTCAGCTGGTTGTGGCATAATTTTTGCTTTTTATATTGTTTCCCCTAATGCCACTTAAATTGTTTTTGTAAAGGATCCTTAAATATTCATAGCAGTTAATTAATTGCACTTTTAGGGAGGTGTTTGCTGATAGTAGAAGCAGAGGCACAGAAGGGCTTGTCTTGTACAAAAGAGAAACCATACAACCATAAACCATACAGCCATAACACTGAACATTTAGCATGTGACACTACCGGCAAAACATTGGTAATATTTTTTATAATGTACAAATATTTTCCATCCATTTACTATAAGAAGTTCAAATATAGTATAAGTTTTGGTAGCTTTTGAAATATGTTGGTCAGTACATAGAAAACACTAATTTGAGTTATTGTGTGTTGCACAATTCAGTGTTTTTGCTTGCTAGCTCTTTCGAAACTGTATTGTATTTATTTTTTTAGCTCTCTGTCAGCAAATTTAATTTTGTGTTTTCTCTTAGAAACTACATAAAAGCTGTAATGGTGTGAATGGACATAAAGACCTGTACCTACAGTACAAGCAAGGCGCTAAAACCCAGGTTAGCATCTGTGTTTGTATGTTTTCCGTTAGTCTCTCAGTACTGTAAGTGTGATAGTATTGTGTTGTGAATGCTGTGCGGTTGTGTTTGTTAGAGCTGGGATACGGAGCTTCTGCTGGGACAGGACAGCATTGGGGTGTGTGTTCCTGTACAGCAGGTGGTGGTTGTGAAGAGGGAGACGGAACCATCAGCCATCAGCTTCATGGGAGCTTTACGTATTCCTGTGAGTGCCACCCATTTGTTTTTCCACAGCATGACTTGGTGTGACATCACAGCTCATGACGGAAGTTTCCCGGCTGTTTGTTTGCAGGGAGTGGTGGAGTTCTCTCTGTGTCTGCTGTTTGCCAAGCTGGTCAGTTATACGTTCCTTTTCTGGCTGCCCCTGTACATCACCAAAGCAGGTTAGAGACTCAAACACACACACACAGTAGTTTTAATAGCACAGGGGCTGGAAGTCTTTCTTTGGCACATGGGATGTAATAATTGGCACACAGACGATAAGTTGCTCTACAAGTAATGATGACAATAAAATGAATCATTTAATTAAATTACAGAATTGATTTGTGTTACTTTATTTTATTTTATAGTTTTAATACTAATACTTAGCACTAAGCACTTCATTAGTATTGAGACAGTGAAGATTAAAAGGGCTGTAATTGTTGTCAAATCTTATTATTTTGCTGTTTCAACACAAATGTTTTACCTGACAATCCTTGTTATCCCAGTGTGATCTGAGAGTCTTCCAGAGAACAAGGAAATATAGGTTTCTGTAAACAGGCATTACCATGGGCTCTGTCACACGCTTGGGCTCACGCTCATTTGTTGATGCTATCAGATGTAGTAATAATAGATGAGTGTTACTGCTAGCTAACATTTGCCGTTCCTCAGCTCACCTTGATGCGAAGAAAGCTGGAGATCTGTCAACACTGTTTGATGTAGGAGGCATTGTGGGTATGTATGAGTTACCAGTTCTTTTCATGTTTGTTTGTGTTTTGGTATTTGACACTGATGTGAGGCATGACTGTCATGTTATGAGTGTTTTATATGATGGTAACATTGTTAATATTGGGACATATATAATTATATTTATATACATATATATAATTTAGAGATATATATTATATAATTTATTATGTGTTAATAATATATAATATGAAGCATTTCAGATATCTGTTCAGTTATCTGACTGAATGTGCGTGTGTGTGTGTGTGTAGGAGGCATTCTGGCTGGAGTGATCTCTGATAAGATGGGAAAGAGGGCAACCACATGCGCTGTGATGCTTCTGCTTGCCGCACCTACAGTATGTCTGTCATCTGTTGCTCTAACTCTACACATGCTTTTAGCTTAAACAAAGTCTTTGTGTCATACCTCTCTCACCACTGACTGTGCTTTTTGTTTTTTTTAAGCTCTACGGCTTCTCTATGATGAGTCAGGTTGGCTTTGGTCCCACTATTGGTAAGATGTTGTGGTATAATGTTGCCTTTATATAGCCTTGACCTCTGCTGCTTAACTTTAAATTAGACAGTTAATAAAATATATAATGATTCATTTGATTTTAACAGAAGCTTTACATTAGATCTTATATGAGGTATTTTTTGTAATGATTGTTGTTGTGTGTTGTGTTTGTAAATACAAACAGCTGAGAATTGGATGTGTAAAATTCTATGTTAAATAAGCGCCTGAAACTTTCAACAGCTTCCTGTTGAGGCCACAAGGTTGTAGTATAAAATTAAGTTAAACTGTCAACCCCTGTTCCCATCTTGTTAGCTGTATGACGACAAAGTGTATTTTTGTAAGTTTAAGGTGTTACAATACAGTTTATTAACTTAAAGATGCTAAAAGTGATGTTAGCAATACCAGATTTTAGCCAGATTTTCCCAAAAAACTCAATTTGCAAACTCCAAAAACTCCAAAGTCCATATGCAGTTCTTTTACACTTTATTTGACACATCAGACCCAAATGGTATGTCTGATGTATTACTGCTTTCAGTAGTCTGATATCTGTATTATTTTATGTGAAGGGATGCTGCTGGTATGTGGTGGTTTAGTGAATGGACCGTACGCTCTTATTACAACAGCTGTCTCTGCTGATCTGGTGAGTGTGTTTGGCCTTGCACAGATGTGTATGTAAAAGATTACAAATACTTACACTTACGAATACTAACATGTTTTCGTTGGTTATTTATTAAATGTTATAGGGCACACACAAGAGTCTAAAGGGCAATGCCAGAGCTCTCTCTACAGTCACAGCTATTATAGACGGGACTGGATCTGTTGGTAAAATTATAAAATTTTACTACTGTCATATCATCCCTGTGCTCAGCTGACATTCATATTTAATTCAGGCAGTATTGTGGGACACCTGCAGGTGGAATTAAGGCCACTCCTGTTCCTTCATGTTCACAGGAGCGGCTGTGGGACCGTTACTGGCTGGTGTGTTGTCTGCACGAGGCTGGAATCAAGTCTTTTATATGCTGATGGTTGCAGACTTTTTAGCACTGTTGGTGAGTTTAAACTGATGCCAAGTTGTGTTTCTACAGCTTTAAATGAATGATTTACCCTCAGTAATAAATGTAGTCACAGAACCCATATGCAGTTTTTTTTTCTTCTGTAGAACACAACAAGAGAGTTTTTAAAGTAGCTTTTTAATACAACAACAGGTCAGACCACAGCTGCAAAGGTCAAAATAGGTGGTTAATAAAGCCTTTCTAATGTTTTAAACATTGTTTTTTTTTTTCATATTTTCTTATATTAAGGTGTTTGCCAAGGTGTTTTATGGCTTTACCAATTAAGTTACAAGAACAGTTAATGTTTTAGGAAAATGTTTCAATTTTTTTTTTCTGTGGACTATTTTTATGATCTTTTGACAGCTATGGTCACTATGAAACACTGAACAAGAAAAAAAACAAAGTTACTCAAAATTACACAAAATAAAAGCATGACATGAGTGTGACCAGTAATAATTGATGGTTATTTCTTCTTATTAAACCAGTATTCAGTGTTGTGCTGTCCTGTGGGGCTGCATCGCACTACATTTTTACCTTGTTTGTGTTCCTCAGCTGTTGTTGAGACTTGTAATGAAAGAGCTTCGCTCTAATAGGAGCCGTCCAGGAGCCGCTGTCGAGTAAGTGACGCTTTCCCCCAATATTCCAATTTCTTATGATTACCGCTTTATGTAATTTATGAGCAATTCAGTAAATTTGTTCATTCAGGTTTGAACATAAGTTACTTTTTTGTGTTTTTTTAGACTGAAGGAACACTGAGTTCTTTGCACTAACTGAGAGGAAAACGGAGAGGGGCAGCAATAGATACGAATATTTACGTTCATCTCTCTTCAATTATCTTATCTGACCACTTCCTGACCTGGACCACAACTTGAGTTTGGACCAAAACTTAACTGAAACCTTTGCCGTTATTTTTGTTGGACATCCCAAAGAGACGTTTTGTTCCCCTTGTCAGATGAGTAAATGTCAAATGTAATTTGACAGCCAGCAGCTTTGAAGAAATATTTTCTTATGTATACGTGTTGTCCTCTCAAACGATGACAAGGATCCTTGAGTCCTGTGGCTGTGACTTGAACCTATACTTCTGTCCGTCCTTTGAAGATTAAACAAACAAATGAACACAATTTGGAGATGAAGTCTAAACATCTCTTGAGCTGAACAATGCACACTTGCACAACCAAAAGTAGCTTCTTCAGCTCTGATAATGAGGGGAATCAAAAATAAATGCAGTGTTTCCACTCCTAGACCTTGAACCACTGCCAGGCACATGGTGCCTTATTAATTTAATAATGTCAGTTGTCACATTGAGTAGAATGTGGCCATTTATGTAAGAATGGTCTTATGAATAGATGAAATGGAAACATTCTGCTCTTTTTCATGAAAAAGGCCTATAGAGTAACTATATTCTGTTTATGTGTATATGCCCAAATATATAATATATTGCTATTCTCATCTGCCTTTATACAAACCAAAGCTAATCCTTTATTCATTGTTTTTAAAGGTGTCATATATTTGGATTGTTTCCTATGTATTGGTGTGCTGATGTAAAAATGTTCTTATCCTGTGTTTGTATATAGGGGGTCCACTAGGGGATTTGCTATGTGATTCTACACAGATTTTCTTTTATATTTATTTATTTTTGTCAGTTTTTCACTGCTGGCCTGTGACTTAATGTGACACATTCATAATGATGAAACGTTAGCAATAGATTTTATCTAAACGTTCAAAAACATTTGCTGTACTTTCAGTGCTCTGAATATAATTAGCAATTCAGAATTCAGGTTGTTTTGTAACATTAGACAAACCTTTTCTTACAGTCAGTCATTTCTTGATTCGTAATTTGATATTTAAAACCACTGCCGGCATACCGAACATGGACTTTTATTTTGTCTGTGCAATATATATCTGTGTAAGCAAACTCTGTTGACATTATTCTGTTTTTAATGCATTTTGCGCCTTCACCTGCCTCTGCAGCTATAAATATTTAAATTGTGTATTTGAATGTTCTGAGTACTGGAGGATTCAGTTGATCTGCAGTGTTAGAGACACACGCAGATGCTTGTTTTAAAGCTGGACTTACATAACCATGTGTTGCGCACGTGTGCATCTGTCCTTATAGGACACCACACTCTAGAATTGAATGTATCTGTATAATTTATGAAGAGTTCTTTGGTGTGATGAGACACAAAACGCATTGTGCCTTTTTCTGTTCGCTTTTGTGTATATGGTTATGTCTTTTGAGTGTTTTTATTATTGTAGCTGCTTTACAGAATCCCATGAGACAATAGAGGTTTGGAAGTGATGAATCTATGTACAAAGAACCTTTTAAATAAAACAGACACACACACAGTAACCTCTCTTTTTTGCATGGCTTGTGCAAAATTGTGTGCATTTTTATGCAGCTGGTTATGTAGGTTGTTTTTGAACTTGTATTGAGGGAGCTGTCAAGCTCTAACTCAAGGTAAGATGTATATTATACGGCGGCCACACAGACACTGGCTCGTATTAAGAGGTCCGTGTGAGTCATCAAGTGCTTTAAGTGTCCATGTGCAGGTGACACATAGACAGACAGGTGGCAGTCAAGAAGAACAAAATAGATGCAGAGAGCTGTTTATGTAGTCGGGAAGAAGTCTTCCGTCGTGTGTGAATTCACACATGCATATAATGGAGTGTAATGAGCGCATTTCAATGATCGGGTCATTATGACAGATGATTCGTTTCATTTGCCGCAGGGAATCACTGAATGACTGCAGTGCAGGACCCCGTCTGTTCATTTTGCCACTTCATCGCCCACACAACCAAGACTTACCTTCATGAATCCTTTATTATTCTGTGGTCACATGTATCCGCACTTCTTACCGCGTTAACATCAGTCCTGTTATGGATGGTTTCTACATTCTGAGGTCTTATTAAAATAAGAATATATAGTTGAAGTATTCTGGGACAGAAATACGTTCTGGTCAAACGTATAGCTTCTGACTCTATATTTGTTTACATATTAATTGATATGCATAATGAACTAGATGGAAATATAATGGCATACAGTAAAGCTCAGTGGGAGATTAAGTCTTCGTGAGGCAATACCTGTATTTATTTATTTATATTTTAAACAGCACAGAAGGTTTAAAATGATGCGAGGCTACCACTACCATATTTGTTACTGAACGGAACTTTTAATGTTATTTGTATGCTTTATGAATGTTATGGTATGATTTGTATTTATTATTATATTTATTATTGTTGTTCATTACAAATGTGTTATTAAATTTATTATTTGTTTATTAGATGTTATATATTCGTTCAACAAATAGCAGGAGTAACCCTGTCATAGTTTGCCTCCTAAAATAAAGGCCTGTTTAATTTCGCACGCTGAAAGTCTCACCATCCTCGCGCGTCCTTGTGTGGCTGGGTTACTATGGAGATCATAAGGAGAGCGCGTGCTTTCTCCCTCTTCTCGCGCGTGAACTAGTGGGAGTGAAGGGGGCGATGAGTTAAGAGATCCCTGCAATGAGAGTCACAGTCTCTGCGATATTAAATCTGTTGCTGTTCAAAGAAACGCTCAGAACTTTATATTAGGTCGGTCACGGAGGCACCGAACGGAAGCCGGTAGTCCAGGGCAGCGGACTGAGAGGGCAGCGAGATGGGCAGCGCGTCTTCGGCTTATCGGATGATATACCTGGACGTGGACGGACGGATTCAGAAGGTAACGCGCAGACGCGCAGTATGCAAGACAATCCTGAAGACAATTTGTTAGTAGCCTACCTTTGTTTTCATGTTCTTGTTAGGCTATGGCATAGAATTAAGCTTTTGTTTTCTTGTTTAACGATTAGAAAAACATTACAAAATAAGACACTGTACTACACATTTAATCTAATAGCTGCTTTTTGTAGCTTACACTAAATAATGACTGCTTTTTCATGCACTTTAGTATTCACTAACTGTCTTTTAATTTGCCTTTATGACATATAATATTATATGTACACACTCAATATCCTGTGATCCTTCGCAGTACTTTTTGTATTTGTCAGTGTGTTGTCTCAAATCCTACTGTGATAAGTTTAAACAGCTGGTCTGACTCCCTTTAATGATAAATGACATAGTTATATAGACCAACACAGAGAGATTGTTGGGTAATAACAGGTATCCAGGTGACAGTCAGTTGCCTGCTGTTTATCTGTAGGACTAATTAAATAACAGCAAATTAGAGCGTTGTTCATACATCAGAGTCATATAATGGTACGTTCTAATAGTTGTAAATGTACCTCTGCCCGTCATTGTTTTGTTTTGGCAAATGGGACAAAAATGAATCAATCAGCATATAAAAGCCTAAAGCACAATGCCACACAAAGGACATTTTAATGAGCACATCTGTGTGTAAGTGTACACCCACACTGTCTGCACACACAAATATATATATATATATTTCTAGATAAATGGTGAAACAAATCTGTTTTTCAGTATAACAGCATATCTGCAGGGCTTTCAGGAGGTTATTGAATTATCAAAACTTCAAAATTTCACACACACTCAAATATGCTAAGTTAAGAGTTAACTGAAAATGAAACTATTTAACTGGCAATATGTTTGCTCTGTGATTGGTGGTACATAATCTTATAGTCTATTCTAAAGTATTCCATGAGTAATGGGCTAGATGTTTTATCTGTGACAAATTGCTAAATTACAAACAATTTTTGGAAACTAATAAGTATTTTTCATATATTTCAATTCAAAAGCAGCAATTGCATTATAGAACAGTCCTCTCATAAATCTCTTACTCCTCTCTCTCTCTCTCCCTCTCTCTCTCTCTCTCTCTTTCTCTCTCTCTCTTTCTTCTCTTCTTTTTGCTCTATGTCTGTCAGCTGCAACCCCTCCCACCCCGTCTCCTTATTGTTGTTCTTAGGTTTGTCACCTGTTTTTGCTGTTTTGTTGTGTCTGCTAATGGCATCAGATATACATGTGTTTGGAGTGGGTCAGAGTACTCAGGGTCAAGACTGACACCACACACAGTACAAATGATCAATGCCTGCCCTTGGCCTTGACTGTGTGCAAAGTCTGTAATAATCACTAAAGTACATTGTGTAATGGCACCATACCTGGAAACCAAAAAGCCTTAGTCAATAATAATCCTTTAATTAGCGGAACATTTCTGTCTTGTAACTTGCAACTTTCTCTTCAAAAACTAAAAATGTCTTTATCAACACAAATCTAAAATCCACCACAGTTCTCACAAGACAATAAAAGCTGCCATTAACTACAGTGATGATGATAGTAGCGCAAACGTAATTCATTGTTGAGACACTGAATAGATTTTGTGTTTCTTTTAGGTGGTTTTTAGTCGTTTCTGTAGTCCTTGTGATATTAAGGAGCTATTCTGCACTGCTACAGGGCTCTCCAGGTACATTGTGTGTGTATGTGTGTGTGTGTGAGATTGAAGTGTTTCCACTTCTGAAGTGCTCCTATACTTAAAGAGTGTATCTGCTACTGACAGGAACACAACCATTTCCCTTCTGGATTCAACAGGAGCTATGGTCTCTATTGACCCCACAATGCCAAACAACTCAGAGAGGTAATTGACCTCTTTCCCATTTATAAACATTATTTATATTTTAATACATAAATTTTAAAATGCTAGATTTCTTTATATTTGGACAGTTATTTTTCACAGTTATTATACTGTTCGAACTTTATATTCATTACCGTAACCCTAACAGAAAACCTTTGGAAATGTTTAACAAAAAAAGCACTAATGAGCATGTTTTAAGCTACTTAGTTAGATTAGATTTAGTCTTGTTTTAATCAACCCCCTCCCCCACACACACAAATAAATGTTAGGCCTAAATGGATTGTGGTCAAAATTCTTTGTTGTAAATGCTTTATCATGTACTGTTTATAATAGATAAGACATGCAACCACCAACAGATTATTTGATACGTTTTATATGGACTTTTATCTGTAGATAAAAATCTAATTTTGAAAGTACTAAGTATGATGCAATATGTACTTCTAACAATAAATGTGCTAAAAGGGGTTTCATTTGTACAACCTTTTTACAAAGAACCATTTGTACAGCAGTATGTTTCTTTGGATAGTAAGGGTTCTTTATAAAGCCATACAGCCTAACAAAAAGTGTCATTGTTTTTAATTACAGTTTCAATCTTTTAAAAGTTCAAGAACTTTATGAGAGTTAACTGCAAACACTAACAACTAACTGCAAACACTAAAGTGAGGAATTTAACTCCCACATTTTACCACCAATCTGCAGACACACTTAAGATACTCACAATACATAGAGACACTGTCTAAACATTCTGAGGTTAGAAGCCCAAATAAAGTGCCTACCTGCTTATCTGTGTATTATGTACAGATCTGCCCTACATGCAGGTTAAACAATGGCTGGTGGCCAGAAAAAGATAAAGGTTCAGTTCCTCTTTGAAAAACAGAGCGGTGCCCATTCACTGTTATAGATACATCTATCACAGTCAACTGCCAGTCAAGTAGACATCTCAAATAGTTATGCACCAGATAACTGCAGCTCTTCTGAGGAGGTGCTGACTGAGAGTTAGGGAGAGGGGACATGGTTTAGCGTGGCGGCAGCTGTTTTGTAACCGCGTCTGTGTGTCCTGGTGTTTTTCAAGGTCGCCATACAAAGTGGTGCCAATAACTGGCGGACAGCTTGCAGGTTAGTGATATATGTTCTGTTCATTTCTGTTTGTATGTCAATACATGTGTGCCTCATGTAAAATGCTGTGCTTTAATAGAAGAGTCCTTAGATTGAAAGGGAAGAAATTGAGATTTTATAAAGGTGGAATATTTAACTGGAGTGATCAATTATCAACTCCATAAATGGAGATAAGCAACTTGTCATTGTTGAAACACGGTCAATCTTTTCAGTTGCGTCTGTTGTTGTGAGTTGTAGAAACTTTTTATTGGTTATGAACCTTCAGTTATGCATAAATACTGTGGCTGTGTTTGGAATAGCATAATACAATGCTACATTTAATATTCTTTCATATTAAATCCATTATTATGTATACTATGCACAGTATGCAGACCTTCTGTATGCATGAAACACATGGATAATTTGGCAAAACGTGTACTGTACAACAGAGAGCATGCACACAATACAGTATGCCACTGTATACTGTCAATGCCCTTGACTTGATTTTGCATGCATACTGTACTTCTTGGCTAATGCAGTAGTAGGTCATTGCTAAATTTCATGCATACAGAAAACTCATATTCATGGAATTTGCATACTATAAACTACAGTAGAAGTAGTACTGTAGTATGCCATTCTAAACACAGCCTGTAGCCTGTGGCTGAAGTTAAATTTACAGTGACCTCTGACCTCTATGAAGTGATCTGGTGATAAGTCTGTATGTTAGCTATTTGAACTTTTTATAATTGTAAGTGGGCTGCTAACACAAGATCTGTTACATAAGCACAGTTTTTCTAAAACTAAACCAGGTGAGATTTTTAGGAAAAATGTATTGCTTCTTTGTTTTCTTATCTCCTATCTATGCATCTTTTACTATTTAAACTCTTTGTAGCAGGATGCTTTAGTCATCTGACATGTTCATTTCTTATATTTAAGTTGTTAGTTTAAGCATGGATATATTTGAAATACTCACACATCTGTGTTCAGCCATGATGTAGATGTTTTTTTATCTCTCAGATAAAGAAGAGCTTTTCCAAAATGTACTGACCCAGGTGGCAGAACAGTTCTCCAGGTGTGTCATTGTGTTTTTAAATATCTAATACAAAATTATCTTCCTTTAAATGAATCCTTAGCTGTGTGCTGGATTGCTGAATGAATGTTTGGTTTGTGTTTTTATCTCCATCTGCATCGTTCTGCCACAATATTCTCTCAAGGGCATTTAAAATCAACGAATTGAAGACTGAGGTGACAAATCGTCTAGCCATGCTGGAGAAGAGAGTTGAATGTGAGTTTTAAATGTTTTTTATTCAGAATATTTTCCATTGTTTTGTGTGTGCGTAACTGAAGGGTCACCAGGACAAAAAACCCAGCAGGTTGCATCTGATTTATAAATTGAGGTATGAGGAAGTAAAGGCTGTGTTTGACTTATGTAACTGGCTCATTTTGTTTATGTAAGAAGCCTTCCACACTGCAGCTGATAACTCGTGTAGCCAGTGACAGGTATTTATTGTACACTTTAATATTTATGATTTATCACCACAGAAAATTTTCATGCAGTTGACACAGTTCACTGTTTACATTAGAACTGTCATGAACAGTTGAACTTTTTCAGACATCTTTCCACAAATGAACGTTTGTTAAAGGTACAACAAGGTTCATGTTGAACTATGGTATATATGGTACACGCATGCGCAATATGGTATATTAAGGTATTTGTATGGTGTAGCAACATCACCAATCTAACAAAAACATCAACTTTCACCCCAAACTTAAAGGAAAATGAGACGTTTTAGCACCATTAAGATGGTACTATCACAGATGCTTAACATTTAACATAATATCACTCTACTTCACCACATTTTATACATTAATAGTCACTTTGGTATTATATAACAAGAACAAAGTAATTACTTCAGATTCATATTCCTGTAATTTACATGCCATTTACAGGCAGGTGTTGTGTTTTCACTATTATTTGTAACAGAACGTTCATTAGCTTATAAGCTTTTTAGCGCTGTGTGTTTGAGACTCTGTACCCAGCTGGAGTGCTGTGTGAATTACAGCCTGTGCTCTGTGCCATCAGAGCAGCAACAGAGGCTTTAAAGTCTATACTTAATTATTTGCTCCTGTTTCTCAGGTTCACAACATTGTTGTTCCTGGAACATCTATTCATTCTTTCTGTTTATGGTCAATGTTAGGTTTCGGACTTAGACACTCTTATATTCTTATAAACATATTTAATCTGATTTTAGGGGTAAGTTATTGTTAGGGTTTGGGTACAACTGACTTAGCAAATTCACCTCTGCCTAATTCCGAGAGGGGAACAGATATTGTATTGTGTTGTGTTGAATTAGGCATGTGAAGCATACAGTTTTTATAATATACCTGTTATTTTGAAGTAATTCATTTCTGCCCTAGTGGCACTGAATGGAACTGCAAAAAGAATGACATTTTACAACCATCACCTATTGATCAGATAAACTCATAGTCCTGCCTCAAGCGCTTACTGTTGGTTAAAACAATGTTGCTGTAAATGCATGTAAACTTTGTAAGATTTATTTGCACATTAAACAAAGGAAAACAGTTTTAAAAGAAAGAAGGTACTAACATAAAAACACACCCAACCTTTTAAATGTGACTTCTGTCAGCCTCTAATTCACTACCAATATTGAAATTTAACAGTGAATCACAAGGAATAATGGCAACAAAATATTAATACATCATCTGTGACCATGGGTCGACACACACCAGTTGTTTTGCCAGTAACATTGATGTGTTACAGTTTTCCAGGATTCCATTACAACACAGCTGGGTGTTCATAGTAATCCATATAAAACTGTATTATATTCAGTCACCAAGGCAATGGACTCTGACCCTTTCATCAGTGTGGACAATTCACCAGCCTTAAAGCCTCTGAGGTGATATATGACTGTGATTGTCTATAAACAGATTGGCAGTAGGAATAGCAGAGATTATGTGCTATGTCCAGTTATGATAAGAACAACCAAGCAGGTGTGAGAAGTAAATAAATATACCTGAGGACTATCTGGACACTTGGACCTGCTTAGATGATAGAGGTGAACTGCTTGTATTCTAGACTAGCAGCATGAATGTGAACAATATAGGGAAACATGCCAGACAGGCAGGTTAAATATCCTTTTACCGCAATGGCTTAGCAGTCATATCATGTGTGTGTGTGTGTGTGTGTGTGTGTGTGTCTGTTCATTCCTGTATTTTCTTTCAGTTTGATCCACTTTAAATTTGTAAAATATGTGCAACTTCCCATTGGTTCAAAGTTGTTATGATGTCATAATTGTTGTCTCTGTGTGTCTTCAGTGGAGGGGATGAAGGTGGTGGAGATTGAGAAATGTCGCAGTGACATCAAGAAGCTGCGGGAGGAAATGGCCTCCAGGAACAACAGGTCAGGCACCTTATAGCTTTACTCCTACTGCTTTTTTCCCATCAGCCACTGTACCATTAACTGAACATTTACAACAGAATGTAGAATGTAGTAAAGAGAGTTCAACAGCATTTTTAGAAGATTGAAATGTTATTTTTGACCCAGCTACCTGAATTCATGTCTAAAATAAAAATTAAATGTTCACAATTTATTCCCAAAATCTGCAATGTTCTTAAATAAATTTGAGTATCTGTACTTCAATTTTAATTTGATGTAAACAATTTCATGACACAATATCTTTATCATGATGTGTTGATGATCTCATGATTAAATGATTGATGACATCATAACATGCACTGATTTGTCATGCATAAAAATTCTCAACAAAAACATAAATGGTGACTATTTTGATTTCAGTTTGACCACATTCAACCTATATTTAGTGTTGACTATTTATAACACTGTCTGCTGAGAATTACAAACACCCAGGTGTTTCCATACTCAGCTCTTGTTAAAATACTAACATTAAGGTCTGGTATATTCCCTTTTGAGGGTTAATGAGCTGACATGGATCTCACATGCTCTCTTATTAGTGATGATCAGATTGTAGTTACATCAAAGGTAGCTGTCTGCTCCCAAATACTTTTATTGTTGTATATGTTGGCATGGTACTTCAAAATGAAACACACAGCATGTTCTCTTTCAAAGCAGTTGAGCTCTCCACTCACACAAAGATGTATTTTTTAACCCTTGCAGTAGTTTCCTAGATGACAACAAGAAATTAACACCGCGCAGAGACGTGCCGTCGTACCCAAAGGTAAAAAGACAGATATGCTTATGTCTGTGATTTGTTTTTCCTATTATTTTAATATACTCATTGTGTTTCAACTGTTTACATTTTAATTCATTTAATTTAAACATAATTCAATTGGATAACATCTCAATTCTGTGTTTGGTTAATGGTTTACCCAGTTCTGTTATAACTTACTCATTATTTAACATGCATACGTTTAATTCATACGTTTTATCCACATTCTAAATTCTGTTTTAACCATGGCTGTTAAACTTAAAAAGTTACCATAACAATAAAATAAAATACCATAACTATTCACAATGAAGAATGACATTTTAGAGATTACATTTAGACGTATAGCATTTTAGCACATTAACAGAAGAAAGATTTACTATTTTCTTTACACAGATTTATTGTAAGGTCTATTATTCTGTTAAACATAACCTGCCTTATGTTGTGGAAATAGAATGGCTTGTGTAACATACAGCAGATGTGTGAATGAAATGTACGCAATGGCCACAGCCAGGCGTTGGTTATGGGGGTTAACTGGGAGCTCTGTCGCCTGCAGTACATGCTTTCCCAGCAAACCATAGATGCCCTCAGGAAACCCGCCTTCGACGTCTGGCTGTGGGAATCCAACGAGGTAAGAGTCTAACACTGCGCTCTCTCTCTATCCCCCTCCTCTTCTCTCTCGCCCTGTTTTCTCTCCTCTGCGTGCGCTGCTGTGTGTTTGTGTATGTGGGGCTTGTGTAGTACCACCTCTCCCAGGAGACAGTAGAGGCTTTGAGGCAGCCAATCTTCGATGTGTGGCAATGGGAACCTAATGAGGTGAGTGTCAGCCAATGAAAAGCTTTGGTGGATTTGGCAAAACTCTACAGAATAATTGCTATGTAATATAACAGATATATCAGTGTTTTAAGCAAAGACACATAAGGAAAATATAGAACTGATTATTTATTTGTTTTAAAAGAATCATGTGAGGGTGTTTTTATTCAGCACTTCTTCCTTTAAAATATAAACTAAAAAGACTCATAGTTTATTTACTATGTCTACTAACACAAAACAAAAGAGGCTAAGGGAATGACAGTTGCAAAACTAAGGTTTAATTTTAAATAAAATTAAACCTTTTGCATATTTTGAGTCTAATTTTGTTGTAAACATTAAATAATATTAAAGTTATGTTTTCGTTAAATAATATTTTCTCACCTTTAAAAAAAATAATTTTCACATAAATATTATAATGGCTTCACATTCACATGAATTCACATTTTCATTTTGAAAATGTACTAAAAAAATGTTATGATGGAATTTCAAAATTTTAAAATTGAAAAACAGATTCAATGTGACCTTCAGATACTGAACCTAAAAGAAAGTCGGGAGCTAAAACTGGTAAAAGATAAAATCGTTCCGAGACATAAGATGTATGAGTGACGAGTGATGGTCAGACTGTTGCTATGTTACAGATAATCAGCTGTTGTTGCATCATCATTGTTTTGATTTTAAGATGCTGAGTTGTCTGGAGCACATGTATCATGACCTGGGACTGGTGAAGGACTTTAATATAAACCCCATCACACTGAAAAGGTGGCTGGTAAGATATAACAATATAACAATAATTGTGCAGTAGTTAAAGTAGTTAAAGCCTTTGCCAACATGTAGCAAACAAATACTTTACATTATTTTTTAATCTGTCAATGCAAATACAATTGACAGTTTTTTGTGGTACTAATGTTAACAGATACAATGTCTAAAATGTATTTACATAAAAAATGTATATTGGCTATGATTAATACCAAAACTGCCAAAATAAATGCTATAAATTTTGCAAATTGTTAGTTTATGTTAACTAAGGTAGTTAACTAATGTTAACAAGTTGAATCTAACTGTGACCAAATAATTAAAGTTAAGTAATCTTTACAGTTTTACATTTACATGAAAAATATGAAATATGTACTGGCTCATGCAAGCCTTACAGCAAAAGCCCTTAAACTAAGCTAAGAGGCTAGTTCAGCTCTCTCCTGGTTCCTAGATCTGTCGTTATTCATATTTAATAGTTCATTCTTGTTGTCTGTTCACTCTCAGCTCTGCATCCATGACAATTACAGGAACAATCCTTTCCATAATTTCCGCCACTGCTTCTGCGTCACACAGATGATGTACAGCATGATCTACCTCTGCAACCTACAGGTAAACAATTCTACACTCTTTTAAGAAGAGGAAAATGTACTGTAAAATTATACTGTATTGTGCAAGTTTAAACTCAATAGTTTAATCTTAATTGTTTTTATGATAAAACAGCTAAATGTTTTATCATTCCTTTCACATTTAGTAAAATTAACATGTCACTTCCAAGTATGAGACTGTATAAATCAAATCATTTTAATGCCTTTGTGATGTATACAATATGTAACAAGGGCCCCTTCTTCACCTTTCTGCCAGGGGGTCCCTTGCTTTTAAAAGACTCCTAATGTGATGCACTGTAGCCGCCTGCATCTTTTTTTAATGACAGTTAGAGTAGCGCTGTAGATTAAAGAGATGTGGGGCGATCCAAAAAAAAAGAGATGGCAGAGTGAAAAAGAGAATATAAATGATTGACGTATGTGGGTGTAAAAGCAATTCCACTTCTGTGATGGTGCTTTCAGCCTCTCACTCATCTCTCTGTGCAGCCGTTGCTATGGACCTGCATTCTGAGGTCATCAGATTAATTATCCAAGCTATTACCGGCTAGGCTATTAGAGCTAAATTGCTAACTCCAATTTACCCATGTAGGAGGGCTGGAGTAACTGTGCAAACCTTGCCTTAACACCCACAGCACATTTACAGAAAGAGTCTAAGTGTGCTGTGGTTCTGTGTTTTCAGGAGAAATTCACACAAGTAGATGTTCTTATTTTGATGACTGCAGCCGTATGTCATGACCTGGACCATCCTGGGTACAACAATACGTAAGAGACACTCAGTTATGATACGTGTACACAAACACACCCTCACACGCTCATTTACACACACTGCACTCAATGTCTTGCAGGTATCAGATTAATGCGCGCACAGAGCTGGCCGTGAGGTACAATGATATTTCCCCTCTGGAGAACCACCACTGTGCTGTGGCCTTCCAAATATTCTCTCAGCCAGACTGCAACATCTTTGCCAACTTCGACCCTGAGGCCTTTAAACAGATTCGACAGGTTTTTCCGAGTTCCCTGTTTGTGCACACATGCAGTGGCAAACATAAATTGGTGTGAATGTCATTGCATTCAATGATAAAATATTAAACAAGCATGCATTCATTTTAAAGAAAGAGAAAATGCTTTTTTAAATGAATATGCATATATAACATGCATTTAAAATAATATGCATAAATAATATGCATTTAAAAAAAGGACTTTGAGTGATTTCCAAATTTAGGCAGTGTTACTATTATTATTACTGTTTAGTTTGATGTTATCAGATTGTCAGATGTAAATAGCACAGGTCTGTATTTAATAACAGTATAAACTAAACCTGGGTTATTCTGTTCATTAAAATGAATTGGATTGTCTTTATACATCCACTAAACTCCACTTCATATGATTTTATGGGTTAAGACTCTGAACTTTATGGCCATCTATATTCTAGTGTATTTCTAGCATATAGAAGTTACCACAGCTAACTGTAAGCAGATGCATTAAAAATGTATAGTTTTGATCCATTTACATGTCAAATGTGTTAATCACCTATTTTAACACCTCTGTACTACAGAGTTTTGTCCAATCAAATCTTTCTTTTAAGAAATGATAACACAGGCAAGAATAGGGCATTTATTAAGCAATTAAACTGCCATTCTTAAACTTAATGTTGGTTCCAAGTAAGACCTATCATAATGTGTTTGCAAATGCACTTGGCTTAATATTTTGTTAGCTAATGCAATTACTTTATGGTAATATTTTGAGTCACTGTATATGTATTTCCAGTTGCCTGCATAAATAAATACTGATTTGGTCCTTGTTCTCTCACAGGGAACTATTACACTAATACTGGCCACAGATATGGCGCGACATGGCGAGATTCTGGACTCTTTTAAACAGAAAGTGGACAGCTTTGACTTCACTAATGAAGAACATGTTACTTGTGTGAGTGTATATATGAATAAATATCATGATAAATGGCAATACCAACATAGTTGTATGATTAATGGGTGATTCCAAAACACCACAGTCAGTATGTAGACAGCTGGGTGACTGATAACTAGGTTGACAGGCAGAAAGGGACACCATCTTAAAGTTTATACGTTAAGGAGGAATTATATCTTAATTTCTGACAGCTCAAGATGGTTCTGATTAAATGCTGCGACATCTCTAATGAGGTTCGGCCGATGGAAGTTGCGGAGCCGTGGGTGGACTGTTTGCTGGAGGAATATTTCATGCAGGTGAAACGCAAACACGCCAGTGTTGTTTAAAATCAATATGTTGGGCATGTTCTTCATCAATATCGAATTTAAACAGAGCGATCGAGAGAAAGCAGAGGGGTTACCTGTCGCTCCTTTCATGGACAGAGAAAAAGTGACCAAACCCACGGCTCAGATTGGCTTCATCAAGTTTGTCCTCATTCCCATGTTTGAGACGGTGATGAAGGTAAATTGAATACTAGGCACATCTTGTAGGGTTTTGTTTGTTTCATTATCCACTACAGCATAAAGACTTTCAGCAAACAGGCCTGTTTACATCTTTGAATGTTTCCGATCATACTTAGTCTAAAAGAAGTATATTTCGTACTTGCATTCCTAACATCCTCTGCAGGAAATCTAACAAATGCAATGGAACTTGCATCCTTAACATCCCCTGCAGTTGCTTAAGTGTAAACACAACTCAAGATAGTAAAATCACACATGCAGATGATTTTATATGCTGATGTTGTTGTGTATTGCAGTTGTTTCCTCAGATTGAGGAGGTGATGGTACAGCCTCTGAGAGAATCGCGGGACAGATACGAGGAGCTTAAACAAATAGATGACGCCATGAATGAGGTTAGCGGTGAGCATGCTAGTGTTGCGTTTTGTTTCTGCCATTACCTATTGCTATATTTTTATAACTTTTGTTTTTATAACAGGTACAGAAAAAGAAGAGTGAAAATTTAACAATGGGAGGAAAAAAGAAATAAGGTCAGTTAAAAAATTGTACTGAATGCTACAAAATTGCTATTGTGAATTTTATAGGATAGATTTCTGTTAAGTCTGTTTGCTTTTTGTTACAGCTGGAATCCTCGTAACGGATGGTAAAAAGAAATGGAGTGAAATTTTGGGCGTCTTCTCAGAGAATCCAAAGCATCTTTCAGGGACTTGAACCTTGTACAGCTCATCCATGAACTCTATTGAGTCCATTCCATGAATTGTATTCCCTATTTGTGTTGTTTTTATTCGGTTTTGTACAAGTATAAACATTATACAGGATGTACAGATTTGTAGTCACTTTTACTCAAAAACAAAATAAAAGTCTAACTTTTAACAAATGTCAGGTGTCATTTTTCCGGTGTCTGCTTCCACAGTTTTATGTTCGTCCCTGTCCCTCTGCAACTTTTTAAAAGTAAAGCCTTTATTTTGTTTTAAAGCTACTCATTAACTAAGCGTGGCTGAAATATAGCGACCTCTGGTGGCCAACACGCATTAGTACATCACCAGTATGATTATGAGGAAGTCATTTAACTGACAGGCCCTACAGTACAAAAACATTATTATTTCCAATGAAAAGAATTATAAACGTCACAAAAGCAGATGAAAACAAAAGGCTCTTGTTTAGCTGGTGGTTTTAGGAACAGGGCCGCTCTCTGTTTTACTTCTTTTTCCACTGGGTTTAGAGCCATTTGTTCCTGTTCTTTTCTGACTCTCCTCATCTAACCGTTTCTGCTTCTTCTGTAAGTATGACGCCATGTTGTCAAAGTAAACCTTGTACAGGTGCTTGTACTGACTTTCCAGCCCGACTAAACCTGTGAACAGAAGAAAACAAAAAAAAAAATAGTGTTCAGAACTGTATATTAAAGAATTTACTATTATCAATTCTAAAACAGTATGTACACCTTGGGCAATTGTGATTATTTTTCATGATATAGACTATAGGTAAAAAACTCGTGAATGAACTGTTCAGAATTTTAGTGTTCAGATGGGATTATTTACTTAATATCATACCTTTAAAGTCATTCCACTTAGTTGTTAAAGCTTCAGTGACTCTCTTCAATTCAGGCGTTTCACAAAGCTACAGACATGCAAAACAAGTCAGTAAATCAACTAATGTGCCTCAAATTTTGACGTACCTTAGTACCTCAAAATAGCCATTAAGAAGTGTTTGTACCTCCCAGTGCTGTTCTGAGTGCCGATATTGAAGCACATTCATGTCTTCACTCTCCAGTAAGACCCACAGCTGGCTCTGTGAATCAAAGGTAATGTCCCAGGGAACGTGAGGAAGAGTAAGTGCCTCAGCAGGACTCATGCAGACCTCTGGGCCAGAGTCCACCAGAAAAAGCTGAAGTGAGGGAACTCTAAAGAGAAGAATAAGGTCATTACTATGTAAAATGACACTTAAGTACAAGATTTTCCAAGACGTTGTGTTTGTGTTTAAACACACCTCTCACACTGAACAGCTACATGTCGCCCATCTGGGGAGCTGATGATTCTGCTAACAGCGAGCCTCTTAAAACAGACACAATGTTATTTCACAATAGAAAATTTCAATTAATTAAAAAAAAAATTATAACATTTATTTATTTGCCTTTTATCCAAAGGCGACTTGGACAAAGTGAGGTCATGGTATACATTTTTATCAGTACTTGTGTTCCCTGGAATCGAACCTACAACCTTTGCACTGCTAACACAATGCTCCAGTTGAGCTACAGGTAGCTACATTATGATGATCAATATAATAATCAACATTCGATTTCTGTATTCGATTTCTGATAACTGACAGTTAGTCGGCACCTTTTCTGCGTTTGCATCAGAGTTTCCTGAAATGCCATGTTGCAACAAGTCAATGCTGTGCAACCTCCGACCAGTTTCATAATGCCAGACCTTCACTGTGCCATCCTGCAAAAACAACTGCGTCAGTCCTGCTATTATTTCTGACATGACTCTTAAAATCACATTTATAGTCTCATTGCTATGCCAGTGGAATACACCAAAACATTAAGAAAAAAACATACTCCTGAACCAGAAAGAAGCCAGTCAGGATGTCCTGCAGGCACGTGCAACACACTGACAAACCTGTACGGAACAAAGAAAACAGGTTTAAACCAGAACAACATACAAAGAACATTCCACCTGTTCATACTTACTCTCTGTGCCCTAGACAGAATGACTGAATGTTGTAGGGTTGCAGTCGGTAGCTAACTCTGATCTTCTCATCTCTATCTGCGGTTATGATATATTTATCATCTGGAGAGAGAGCCTGTAGAGATACAGCAGCAGTCTTTATGTATTGACCGTTTCTGGGCTAATTTTGCAAAAATAATATTAGCAAAATTTGCAGTAAAATGCGGTAAAATGTGCTAACAAGGTACTATGCTTATACTGGTTCCTGACAGACTAACAATTAAATTGGTTAGCAAACTATATGGCAAGAAAGATGTGTGGTGTTAAAATCTGAGGCTTTCACAGTTCTGTAAATCTTTAGGATGGCCTTGGAATTCAACACACATTTAACTGCTTAACAGTGGCACAAACCCATCTTACCACAGCCAATAGCATGGAGAGATGCCCCAGCTTCAGTTCTCCTGGTTTATGCGGCTCCAGAACAGAGAATGAATACACATCACCTGACTTATCAGCCACATAGACCTCATCTTCAGCCTGAGTAAACGCAAGAGATGTGCATCTCCGCACAACCCACCTATAAAAGAACCATCATTCTTACCCGCGTACCAAATGTTCTTCACTAAAGTGTTTGTTTACATCTCGGTACATCATCTGATGTAGCTCTCAAATCAAATATGGTGCCATTACAGTTGTGCATTGTGCAGAAACATTTATCCAAAGGGACTTATGGTGCATTTAAGTTACAATGTACATCTTACATACATTTTATCAGCTTGTGCGTTTTACGTTTTAGCTTCAAAATCCTAGTACACATTTATTATATGGAAAACAGTGGCCAGAATATTAAACATGAAGTCTGAGTGTATCAGAAGTCTGACAGAAAGTCTAACTCTGTCAGAAATATACATTTGTAACAACATATGGCTGAGTAAATAATGACAGAATGTTTTGGTGATCTTTAATGAATGAGTATGTGCTGTTACCGTGTACTGATGCAATGCCAGGACGGCTCAGTACAGAAGAGAACAAGACGTTTGTGGTCATCTGTCAGCACTACATGCTTCCCAGAGGCCGAGACGGCAAACGCAAGAATCTTATCACTGTCGTTCTCCTCTGATCCTCCTCCACCACTGCAGTGCAAAAGAAGTAAACGGTTATGATGCTTGTGATCAAGCATCTTGTGTCCTGATCCCCACAATATGAAATACACAGACACGCTTGTGAAAGGAAAAATTACCTTTTATCATCACCCTCATTTTCCTTTGGTCTCTTTTCCGCTTTGGCGCAGTCAAACACAAACAAATCTCTATTTTGTTTACAAAAAAAGATAATAGAGAGAACATATATTTGCATGACTATAACAATCCATCAAACAAAAAATGACAATCTCTAAAAGCACAAGCATACAAAGGCTGTTTTATTAATAAACATTGCTGTCATATATAATTTAAGGAGCTAAACGTGGAAGTGAATGTATTACGGAATGAGCATTTATCGTGTCACTGCAGCCTGATCATTTTAATTGGCACTTTTATTCAGTTTATTTTTTTCTATCTGTCATATAACTCTTCAACAGATTATACCATGTTTTAATAAGCAAATGTTTAGTGTCTTGTTTACTGATTATTACTCGAAATAAAATAATTAAATAAAAAATATGATGTACTGCCATTACACATTGAAAGATTCGTTAAAATCACAGCAGAAAGTAACCTAAGTTATTGCAAATGTCGAAAGTAATTGAACTTTTGTTCCTGGAAATAAATAAATCGTGGATATAACTCTAAAATACAACTACTCACCGAGTTTGTTTAATGTTTATTGCAAATAAAGTACTAGAACAGCTTGAAATAAACCAGTCTCCTTTACAACACACCACTGCCATGATGATTGTTACTCACATGCGAAATATCAGTCGCGTGTTTAATACGTCATAGACATAAACGCGCAGAAGTCTGTCATCACCAAGCCGCCATTACAAGTGTACTGCAAGTGTACATTTTTTGTCAAGAAAAAATATATTACTGTATGTATATTTAATTTTTTATTTTACTGCGCGTTAATATAAATATTAATATTTGAAAGCAAAATAAAATAATGATTTTTATTTGAAATTAACAGTTTTATTGATGAGGTTCAAGGGGGCGTGTTCGGTACACAAGGATAGTACTTGAATCCCTCAAACTTTCTGCTTTCTTAATACTAAACTCGGGTCTTAAACGTGGTAGCTGTTGTTTGTGGAAACTCATCAAACTTGTTCTTTGATTTGGACATCTCTGAGGTGATTATACACGAGGCAATGGCACTCTGACCTGCACTACACACAGAAAACAACTGAGCCAGTGTGCTAAAAATCTGGGCATTTACAATGGAAACGCGTTTTCTGTTATTTAGCATAGTAATAGAACAACCTTAATCTCATTCAGATTACGACGCTTGTTTTTCAAAATAATATCTGCAATCTGCAGTATAACTGAGAAAGGAGACGCTTTCAGGGCTTGTGATAATGCATAACATTGCCATGCAACTGTGTTCTTCATAGGAATTCACCAGCAAAGATGGCAGCCTCATTTCTCAGAGTAGGACGACTTGGAGCCCTCAGGGTAATGCAATGTGTTCATTGTTCGACAGTTATTTACAAAAAAAATGTGCGCACGTTGTGTACTTTGCAGGGCCGTGTGGTTTAATCATGCGATTTTCAGAAAATGTATTGATTTGGCCGCATCTGTGAACACAAGCTAACGTGGCTCGGATCACTGAAGCATTTAATCCACTCAAACACGGTGCCTCGTTCTTACTCGACTTGTTATTCACACAGTATTTAAAGTACTAGTGCATGTGCATTTACTCGATATTTAACTGTTTTTAGGTGGTACAATTGTATGAGAAATTACATAATGTATACTGCCTTAAATCTCAATTGTATGTTCTAAAATGTTTGTTTGTAAAATGTTTCTTCTGAAATGTTTTGTAGTTTGCTTTGAGTAATGCCAACATTCCTACATTTATGAATGTGAACTTTCCATTAGGTAACTGTATAAGCTGTATAAAGAACATGGTCTACTTTTTATGAGTACATTGTTCTGGCGAAAGTATTTGGGGAAAGTATTTCCATTACGGTTGCAATCATTCAATGTTTTTCAAATGTCTGGTATGGTTTGTGTCTGCAGGCAGAGAGCTTGAGTTTTTTAAGAGTTCCTGTTGTCTCTCTGAGTTCAAAATCTGGGGACAGCAAGAAGTCCAAAAAGTCCAACAAAGGTAAATGCCTTACATACTTGTGTGATGTTTTGTAATGGTATTTATTGTATGTTAAGTGCCATTCATTTGAGGGGCGGAGCTCTGTAGATCTGATAACTGCTCCATATATGGAACAACTGAGGTTTAAATCATGCAGGCGACATGTCCTCTGACCTCAGCTGCTGTTTCTAAATCTGCCATAGACTGCATTTTGTTTTCTTTCTTTAGCTCCATCATATGGAAAAACATGCAAACAAACATACGCCTTTTACATAACCGTGTACAAATATATTGCTTTGTTAAATTCATTGACAACACATCTGATTATATATACACAAGTCATCTTTTCAGATTAGACTACTATTGACAAAAATGCATAATATAGCAGTACACATGTCTTGTTTAACACACTCTGTTTAACTGTAAGAAATTCACCTGTGATCTGATAAGATATGTCAATACTTACATGTAAGTTAAGGGCAATATCAGAAACATCAGAACTGAACAATATGTTAAATACAGAAAGAGGGACTATTTTCTGATATGAAAAACCAGTAATAGTTTAAAGTATGGTAACAACATTGTTTTACTGTTGGAGAAAATTGTATTAGATGTTTGTAGATTTAGTACAGAAATTTTTGGATTTATAGACTGTTAAACTGACACCTGTAAATATTTATATTTTTAAATAATTGTATTTGACAGTGCATTTTAAAAGGATGTACATAAGATGCAAAAAAGATAATGTTTTATGCATTGTGCGAATTGAAATGTGTACTTTGTAAACTTTGCCATTATACTAAGAGTATATAGTTGTATACTAACTGAGATTTCTCAGGCATAATTTCACCTTCTAAAGTTAAAGCAGAATTGGGTGTTATAATTTATAACATGTCATTACAATCACATAGCGCTCTAACATGTTATTACACTTCACAAGGCTGGAATGAGGTTACACAGCAATTCATGTTCATACAAAATCCTTACGGTTGTATAAGAGAAATTAATTTCCATCTTAAATTCATTGATTTTAAATAATAATACTTAAATGTATTTTGTCAGATGTTCTTGATAATCACAACTTTGGTGGTTTATAACGACCACCATAAAACTAAAAACTGCAGTTTCTGCCGTTCCCTCTGTTCACTGAAGGGAATCTAATGTAACCACAGGGCCAGTAAGTGACTCCTCATTGCCAAAAGTTAAATCAAGTTTCAAAGCTTAATTTTAATGTTAAAAGAGTTAGAGGTAGAGTTAAAATGGGCTAAACCATCATACAGCTTGTTACGTGTAACAATTCTTTGTTATATTCTTGTAATATTTCTATAAATAAACCTTAATTTTTATTTATGTTCAAAGATTAATTGTAAGTAAATTTACTGACTAATTTTGTTACCAAGTGAGTATTTTATCAAAACGCTGTTTGTGCCATATGAATTCTTTTTCTTGTAAAGGGCTGTAAAATATCAGCAAAAGTTCACATTTTACTTACACAAGTCAAATTTAATGAAGTTTAAAGCTCCACCTCCTCAGTGGGTGCTGATCTGCCTCTTTGTGTTGAAGAACCTGGGTAAGTTATTTTGTTCTGTGATTTTTAATTGGTCTCCCTTCGGTCTGATAAGAAACATTGTGAAGTTAAAAATGATTACGATTTTATGTTTGCCTTGCTTCCTCCTCCGTCCTAGAAAAAGCAGCTTCAAAAACGTACTTCGATATTGAGAAACTTGTCCAGCACAAAGCGTACGTGGAATTCCCCAAGAAGGAGATTGCAGTTGCTGCTGCCACCCCTGTAGCCGCCACTGTAACTCCTGCAGAAGCAGAAGCACAAGCCACCATCCCAGTTGTTGCAATTGCTACACCAGACGCGGACCTGACCCATGTTGCCGAAGCCCCTACAACTGAAGCCGCCGCCCCTGCTGTGGAAGCTGCTGCACCTGCTGTTGAATTCGCCACTCCTGAATTATCTGCTCCTTCAGATATTATTGCTGCAACAGCACCTGCTACTTCTGAGCCTGTTGCCACAGCTGGTGAACCTGTTGTTGAACTTGCCACCCCCATGGCTGAAGTTACTGCCACTGAAACACCTGCTGCTAAAGCCATTCCTGATGCTACAGCCACATCTTCAGAAGACAAACCTGTCCAAGAAGCAACCACTGAAGGTGCTGCTGTTATAGAGGCTATCCCTGACGTAGTTGCAGAAACTGTGGCTGAAGCTGCCCCTGTTGTAGAAGCTGTGGCTGAAGCCACTCCTGTTGTAGAAGCTGTCCCTGAAGTAGTTGCAGAAGCTGTGGCTGAAGTTGCCCCTGTTGAAGA
>JBAJNP010003704.1:4852-37731 GCA_036877545.1 Yasuhikotakia modesta | reverse complement strand
TTGCAGTTCCTTGACAGTGACAGGTTGTGGCCATTCCAGTATGGCGGACACCTTCCTCTGGTCCATCTGCACGCCCTCGGCCGTGATGATGTAACCAAGAAACTGTACAGATGGACGATGAAATTCGCACTTCTCCAGCTTGAGGTACAGACTGTGATCGCGGAGCTTGTGGAGGACCTGCTGGACATGTTGGCGATGTTCGGCCTGGTTCCGGGAGTAAATCAGAATGTCAAGAACGGAATCAGAACGGAACACCTCATTCATAAACGTTTGAAAGACGGATGGGCTGATGGAGAGGCCGTATGGCATGACCCGATATTCATAGTGGCCGCTAGGGGTCACAAATGTTGTCTTCCATTCGTCTCCCGCACGAATACGAACGAGGTTGTAAGCACTCCGCAGGTCCAGCTTCGTGAAGACTTGGGCTCCACGAAGCTCTTCGAGGGCGGCCGGAACCAGAGGTAACAGATAGGGTTGCTGGATGATCTGTGAGTTGAGCTGACGGTAATCGATGCATGGCCGTAACCCTCCATCCTTCTTGCCCACGAAGAAGAAGCTGGAAGCGGCCGGCGATGTTGATGGTTGAATAAATCCCTGCACCAAAGCCTCCGAGATGTATTCCTCCATCGCCTGGCGCTCCGGGATGGACAGAGGATATACTCGTCCCTTGGGGAGCTGGGCCCCTGGCAGCAGATCGATGGCACAATCCCATGGCCAGTGCGGTGGTAGACGGGTGGCTGCTTGTTTGAATACATCCTGGAACGCCTGGTACTCACCTGGGATTTCCGGGACGGAGTCCTGGTCCGGGCTTTCGATGCGTGTGGAAGACAGGATTACCGGTGTCACAGATGACTGGGGTAGATTAATTAGGCAGTTCTTGTGACAATGTTGACTCCACTGCGTGACATCACACGGACCCCCAGCTGAGTTCGGGTTGATGTTGACGAAGCCAGGGGCGTCCCAGGATGACGCTGGCGGTGGAATTCTCCAGTACCAGAAACCTCATTTCCTCACGATGAACATTCCAACTTGCAGAGTGATAAATGGTGAAGAGAACCGGATTTTCCCACGCCCCAGTGGTTTTCCCTGGATCGTCCGTACGGCCAATACGTGGGTGTGTGGTCGACGGGTGAGTTGAAGTTGATTTAGACATTCTTGAGAGATGAAGTTACCGGACGATCCAGAGTCGACTAGCGCAGAGACACAAAGGGACAAATTAGGAGTATGCAACGTTACAGGTAACATAGTAAGTGAGTCAATTTCTACTTCAGTGGAAAGGGTACTCACCACGGGGCGTGGGGGTCGGACAGGACACTGACGAATGCGATGGCCGGATTGTCCACAGTATAAACAGAGTCCATTCAGCAATCTTCCTGTTAATGCTACCTCTGTACACAATTATTAACAGACAATTCTGTTTGCTGTTCTGACGATATTCAGAATATCGGCCTTCCTGTTAGCAACTTTCCAAACTTTCCAGGTCACCCTTTTGCACAAATTCAAGGTACACATATTTTTATCAGGACTTGCCTTCCCCTGGGATCAAACCCAAAACCTTTGCGGTGTTAACGCAATGCTCTACCAGTTGCTAACAGGAAGGCCGATATTCTGAATATCGTCAGAACAGCAAACAGAATTAACTGTCTGTTAATAATTGTGTACAGAGGTAGCATTAACAGGGTGAAAAGCAGATGGCCAAGAACTGAGCCCTGAGACACTCCATAATGAATTTGAGATCAATATGGAACCTTTTCACTAACAGCAACAAACTGGAATCAGTCAGATGAAATATAATTTAAACCATGCCATTGCAATTCCACTCAAAGCAACATTGAAGCCTATTTAAATAAGGCTGTGATCAATGGTGTCAAAAGATTGAGCAGAAATAGATGACAGATGTATGAAAGCAAATAGATGACAGATGAATGAAAGCAAATCATTGTCACTATGATATGAGAGCAGCCTTTGTACTACGATTTGGTCTAAATGCTGGCTGGAAATTCTTGCAGATACCTTCTTCCCAGGAAATAAATGTATGTATGGGGACACCACTTTTTATTTAGGACACCACCAGTATTTTTGATTAAAAGGTAAATTTGAGATGGGTCTCAAAGGAATTTAGAAAGGAATTTAATATTTCCTTCTGATGAAGTTTTTTTTTTTATAAGAGGTCTGATAACAGCCAGCTTGTAAGGTATTGGGAATACCTTTATATGAATTAATAATAGGTAAAGAATTAGTAATTTCAGAAAGAACAGAACAGCATTAGAACAGCATTTCCCTTCTGTGACATGCAGTTGCTGCACACATAATATTTAAATCCTACTCCTGGCTTATAAAACCACTGGCTCTGCACCATCTTACCTTCACAAACTCATTCACATCTACACTCCGTCCCACCATACCCTCCTCTAAAGGCACACAACCACCTACTCACAGCTTTGTGTTCAATATCCTCACTGGTAAAATGATCATCCAAGCTCTATTCAGTCTGTCTCATCCTCTACTGCATTCAAGAAACTGCTAAAAAACAATCATTGAATACTTGACACATGCATAACTATTACATTTAAAACAAAAAACTTTCCTCCCCACAGGCATCACATGTACATGGTGTAGTTTTTAATTTTTTGCTTCTATGTTCTCCTCACACTATAAGTCATTTAAATATAAATATATAAAAGCGAAAAGATAAAAGCGTCTGCTAAATGCCTAAATATAAATTTCTCAATATATGTAAAGCTGTTTTGATACAATGTAATGCTGTGCCAACCAATCAGATTTCCAGAGCTCATCTTTCTAACATAATTATAGCTGCAGATAGTTCAAACATAGCAAAAATAAGCACACAAGCACTGAAAATGTGAGTGAATAGCAGCAATATTGATTCTTCTTTCTATCATTTTGGCTACTGGTGCCCTAATTTGTGCTAATGATCCTCAAATCTTAAACCTGCCAGTCATCTTAAATCTAACATATAGCCTGTTTACACATTATACTCCACTGCTTTTTATGTTTGCTTTTTAATGTACAAATAAAAAAGGGAACAGACATCACTGCAGGAGAGCTATAATAAAAATACATATCTCTGCTATATGAATTAATAGCAACAGAAAATAATATGTTCTAGTAAATGATTTCTATGCATAAAAAATGGTTGAATTAAAGAGCTGTTTAAACTTCTGTGTGTACAGTGTGTGCGGCTGCAGGAATGTTACAGTGTGATGTGCACTGAAGGTGTGTGGGTGTGTTTCACTGTCTTTATAGCTTCATGTGTGTGAGCATGTGAGGAGAGGAGGGATGTGGCTGCCATGGCAACGGGTGCTGTGTATGGAGGAGAGCAGCCAGTCACAGGCAGCCAAAGAAAGATCCATCTATCCTCCCTCATTCCACTTTCACTTTTCTGATCTAGAAAGTGATCATCTCTGTAGAGCAGATATCTGAGCACACTAGTGTTTCAGAACACTCTCTATACACCATCCAGGATGGCTACCATCACCTGCACACGCTTCACAGAGGAATACCAGCTGTTTGAGGAACTAGGAAAGTAAGTTAAAACAGCTTAATATCTCTAAAGCAATGGTAAGGCATGTGTTGTATAATTAAGTAGAAATTTACATTCCAGAATATTCTAAGGGACCTAATTCCTCATGTTATTCAATTAGAATGCAAGGCAATGTTACCATCATTGTTGATTATTGTGAAGCCTGTTGTTTACAGAATTACCTATCAAAATATTGTTTATATATCCATGCCATCTCCATCTGAACCATAACCTACTACTGCTACTACTAATTTAACTCAGTAACAAGTCAAATCATGGTGGTATATATATATATATATATATATATATCAGGAATTAATAGAATATATATATATATATATCAGGAATTACAATATCAGGAATTAATAGAACATATAGCTAAATGTTTACTAACTTTGCACAGAGTGCAACTTGCATTGCATAATGTGAAATAAGCAGAATTTTAAATAAGCAGAATGCATAATGTGAAATAAGCAGACATTGGGGCAACGTTGAGTTGATTTTAGGATCTGAAGGACTGATACCTGAAAACTTGAGGTGATTAATATGCACCACCAGCATATGAACAGTCCTGATGCTTATATTTGATGAAATGTAGCTGGTCATAAGGTGAACAGATTATGCACATATTTAAAATGTATCTGTTCAATTTAAATACATAAGATGGACAACAGACTGACTTCACATATCATGGTAGAAATGTTTGTATTTGTAAATATAAAATAATATGGCAGAGAACAACACAAATTAATCCTTTGTTTGCAATTATATTTTTGCATCACAAGATACAACAACAGAATCAAATTAAATAAAATGAGCCTGATTACATCTTATAAATGTTTGTGACTCTCTTATATACCTACATGCAGACAAACCAGTTTAGTTTGGTTACAATGTTTCAACAGTTTGGGCAGATTATAAAAGGTTCAGATTTTCTTTTGCATTCCACCTACTCTGTACTACAGCATTCTTCTCAGAGAGAGTGTATTGTGTACTTGTTTTCTTAATTTGAGAGCATGTAACACCTCTACAGAGATGGTCTCTAACTCCATCTGGCCTTGTGCCCACTGCTGTACTCCCACACACACCCTCATGCTGTACACATACACACTTCTTTTTCTGTCTGTGGGCAGTCAAACAGCTTACATAATTGCATTTGTGGGTGGCAATTCAATACCGACATTGAAAATTGCATAATCTAATGTTTTAGACCAGGTTCTGTTTCTTAGAGGTTATTTAAAATGCCATTCTGCACTGCAACGTTCAACATACAGACAGATTTCTTCCATTTTCTTTGATTTTTAGGGGAGCCTTTTCTGTTGTGCGGAGATGTGTGAAAGTTCTCACAGGGCAAGAGTATGCGGCCAAGATCATCAACACAAAAAAGCTCTCCACCAGGGGTAGGTGGACATTTTAGTCCAACATACACAATAATACAGTAAGACAACAGAATCTATCTAAAGCCTTTCTTCAGTCTTTCACTATTGGGTCTATGTTACCTGAAATGACACCAGCTCACATGGAATGGAAAGGCTTGAAAAAGAAATCCCTGTTGTGAAACACCATGTAAAGATGAATCATGTGATCATGTAAAGAACCTTGTTTTTACTGTGTGACAATCTCAAGTCACTCAAGAAAGTTCATGCAATAAGTTTGTGACAAATACCCAGAAGTGTCTGAGTGTGATGCTGACACAAACAGTGCTGATTGTGCTACACTGCTGGGTTCACATTAAAAGCTGAGACAAACATACTTAATAAACTGCCACTGTAAATCCTAGTGAAAATACTGCCATACTGTGCTGTTATTACTGATGAATGTGCACATATGCATCTAGTGACGTAAACCCCATTTTACCTGACTGTGGACAGGTGGTCAATGCTTGTGGAGCCTCAGTAGTTCTAATACATATAGAGTCACCTGCAGGGCTGATGCTGTGCCTAAAAACAGAAGCCATGCAACTGGACACAAAATAGCTCAGTTTTGGTTTTCTGTAATAATTTCATTGCGTAATGAAAATATCAAGCAATAAAGGAAGATTTAAAGATGAGGTTTGCCGTGATTTTTCTCTTCTGGAAGATGATACTGTAAAAGCTGAGAGTCAAGTAGAGCAGTAGGAGGCAGTGATGTACCCTGAAGGCAGCATATCCACACCTCCTACACTATGTTGCCAAGCACACTTCATGTTATGTGCTTCAAATAGTACCTACTGTACTTGCATGTTTTCAAACAATGTACTGTGCAAATAATTCATCACTGCAGCCAACAGTAAAGCCAAATTCTATTCTATTCTATTCTATTCTATTCTTGTAGGCTGTAATATTCTGTGGTTTTGTTCTGTTAAATATTGCAACAGACCGGTTCTGCTTGGAGAGCAGCAGCTTTTTGTTGTAGTGATGGCTGACATAAGTACATTACTGTTAGCCAGTCCTAGTGCTGCAGTTGTTTGCTGTCTCCTGTGAGTATCTGTGAGAGTCTTTCAATGGATGCTCCAGCATTCATTTCAACTTAAATATTTTTAGATGGCCCTTTTTTCAATGTTGCATTGTTTTAAAGCAGCTTTACACATAATGAAAAGGAAAAAAAAATATTTATTAAGTATATATTACTCTAAATGTTATTGTTCATTTTTAAATATATATTAGTAAAACTAATTAGTGATACAAAAATTGCAATAAGTTTATGATGATAACAGCAATATCTGAACCATTTGAAGAAATGGACATGCATCAAAATACCTGTGGTAGCATTGGAAAGCACATACGTCATATCTCAGTGGTTTATGAGGTTTACCAAAACATTATGTGCTTTTTCAATTAACATGAAAAATGATATATATGCATTTACAGATTTTGCAGATACCCCTTAGAAAGAAGTTTTATATACAATATATAGTATAATATATATTTGCAATATAAACCTTACCATAAATAAAAATCTGAGCATTTTTTAAACTTTTGAATTTCCCCCACAGTTAATCTGTCTGACTGTAGATTGGTCGAGTTTTTCCAGATACTTTTGGAAACTCTTTAACTAGGATGAAGAGTTTACAGAACTATTGGAAATTCTAAAGAGCTATTAAAATATTTTTATATAAATATATTTATGTATTTTAGATTTTTATGACATATCAACAAGACACATTTACACCACATAGTAGTAAAAACACTATTTCAAGACCCCCAGGGAACAGGTCACAAGTAGAACCTCTGAGACAGGATTGTATCTCTCTCTCTCTCTCTCTCTCGTTCTTGATATACACTGGTCAAAAAAATAAAGGGAACTTTGATTTGATGTCCTTAAATCAAGTCAAAATGAGGCTCAGTAGTGTGTGTGGCCTCCACGTGCCTGTATGACCTCCCTACAACTCCTGCTCCTGATGAGGTGGTTGATGGTCTCCTGAGGGATCTCCCCCCAGACCTGGACTAAAGCATCCGCCAACTCCTGGACAGTCTGTGGTGCAATGTGGCACATGTTCAGTGTGAACCTGTTTGAAGAGCACAGTGCGCCAGTGGTGAATTTGCTAATCTTGGTGTTCTCCAGAAAATGCTCTCTAGCAAATATATATATGTCCAGGAGTTGGCGGATGCTTTAGTCCAGGTCTGGGAGGAGATCCCTCAGGAGACTATTAACCAGGAGCAGGAGTTGTAGGACCACCAAAAAGTCTTACACAGCAATGATCACATGTCCTGCTTGCCTGTCAAACTATTCAATTCAAATTTATAGCAGTGCTGCAACATTTCAAAGCAGCTTTACATATAACAAATAAAAACACAGAAAACAGGAAATTAACTTAACCAAAGTCTCCTCATGACTTTTTGCCTCGCAGAATCTATATATAATCATTAGGCAATTAACGGCCATCAAGTACAAATGCAGTGTCTCTGTTTTTCATGCCCCTGAGATTTAACCACAGATGCCTTTCTGTGGCAATCATACATGCCATAGAATACAGAATGGTGGGCTGTCTCAGACCTCATCGCCTACAGCCTTGCCTGTAGCGAGGATGTTGAAGCGAGGATGTTGATCTGCGAGAGAGTGAGAGAAGGAGAAAAACCCATGATCTTAATGTGAGCACAGAGCTTTTTAATTGTGAAGTTCATTCCTTCACTAGATTCCAAGATGAGGGCAGCACTTTCTTCACCCAAACTCTCAAAACAAATCTCCAGTCAGGGACGGGTTACAACTAAAAGGAATCTTCTTTAAAGTGTTTTTGTCATTTCAAACAGTTCAGTTTGTTAGTTTCAGACAAACACTTGCATACACACACACACAAAACCACATTCAGCTGTAGATATTTAAGTCAGTTTTTGGCTTGTGTGATAAGGGCTTAGTTTTGAAAAACTAGTTATTAACTGGCTGAAACTGAGATACCAGTGAACATGAAGGACTGTGCTAAGAGAGGAACTCACTCAGATACTGAGGAGATAAACCATTCAGTGCCTTGTAGGTGATTTTGAGGTTTATTGGATGGCTGATAGGCAGTCTGTGCAGTGTTGACAGAACCAGGCTAATGTGGTCATACTTCTTCATTTTCATAGAAACTCTGGCTGCTGCATTATGCACCAGCTGGAATTTTTGTACTAAACCTTCAGGGCAGCAACCCAGTAAGGTGTTATAACAAGCCTTGATGTTATGAATGCATAAATGAGCTTTTCTGTGTTTGATATTGAGAGCATGTGTTGACGTATCTTTAAGATGAAAGATGCAGTTTCACACATATTGGAAATGTGGCTTTCAAACTGCTATCAAACAGAACATCCAGATTCTTAGCTGATGTTGCAAACGTTATAAAGCAAACAAGAGTCAGTATTCTAGGTTCTTATTTGTGGAAGATTTTGGTCCAATAATTACATTTTTTCTAAATTTAGCAGTAGAATATCCAGCCATCCAGCTTAATATCAGCTGTACATTCTGTCAGTTTGGAGAATTTATGTGTCACACCAGGCATATGCAGACATATGCAGCAGCATAGCAGTTTAAAAACAAACTCCACGTCTCCTAATAACTGTTCTCAGAGGTAGCTGGAGATCAGACATCAAACCTTTTTACTCACAGCAACCAACTCAAATCGGTTAAATTAATGTGATTTAAATCAGGGGTTTCAAGTTGGAGTTTTAGTGCAGCAGAGGGAGGAGAAACAGACTCAGTTCCAGAACTGAACCACTGAGGGTGCTTCTGAAAACTGTAAGATGTTCACTAACACGGATCACAGAATGAACTGAAAGGGGGTCCATATTTATAACCAACCAAACCAGTTGGCATTATGGTTCATTTAACATATTAAATGAAAGATTTAAAAATCTTAAAAAAAATACACATTAAAAAAGTAATATGATTCAAAAATACATTGTAAGTGCTGCTTGTAACCTGCCAAAATACAGGCTTCAGTTATTTCATGCGTATTTTGTGAGATTGGGTTTGGGCATGCTCCCACTTAAAAACCCCACTCCACATTTTAAAGTTAAATGGATTAATCTGGTGCATTTAGAGAGTAAAATGAACTGTTACTGACTCTATGCAGAATTTTCTGATCTTATAAACAGCCCTGTGCTCTTGCAGCAATGTAGTCATTGGTTCAATTCTTATTATAGCCATAAAACACATTAAGCTAAGAAAGCAGGAATATTAGACTGCTGTCATTTTAAGACCTAATGCATGTTTTCAAATGACACTGACAAACAACAGATGTCTATCCCAGCTGTTTATAAATGAATACTTTTATTTGAATACTCATATAAATGGATATTTTACGTATAAGTAAAATAAAGTAGCTGTGTGTATTTTTACATTGTGTTTTAGGTCACAGAATAAAGCATTCTAAAGCATATTTTGTTAAATATCACACAAGCAAGAGTGCTTTTAGACACAATATTGTAAATTTAATGTAATGCATTTCTCTTACTTATGCGATTAAACTCCACTTCAGTGAAAACGCTTGTTTTGATTGGTTATATTGTTATTGTGTAGAGATGTGACATCAATAACTACATGCACACCCACCCTCTGCACATTACACTGCTGCGTTGCACAGGCGTACATAACAAATATGTGTAAATATGTGAATTCACAGAAAATACTATACAATGTCTGTACAATATACTGTACAATGTTGCCTATATTTTTATTATTCTATACAGTTGTCCATCTGATTCTGCTATATGTAAGCAAATAATATGTAAGCAAAAGATAGATATATAGTATTTAAAACGTAATATAGTATAAAGTATAAAAACTTGGGATGCCCTATTTTCTCGCTTTTGCACTTGCCCATTCTGAGCAGTCCTGGTCAAAGTGATAGTGATGACATCACACACACTCAAAATGTATTGAATGCAAATCAACATTGACACCTAATGTATAGGTAGTGCAAGGGATTCTCTCATGCCATACCTTACGATTCCATACCGTACCATACAACACTATATGTATAATGCTCCATGTATAATGTACAATATATATATAGAATATGTTGTGTGCTATATGCATTTCAGATCACCAGAAACTGGACAGGGAGGCTAGGATTTGTAGACTGCTGAAACACTCCAACATTGGTAAGCTCTTTTCTCTCTCTCTCTCTCTCTCTCTCACACACACACACACACAATTTAAATTCTAATTTATTTATAAAGCATTGTTTAAAAGCTTTGCATTAAAAAAAAAAAGGAAACAGAAAAATTATTCATTAGAGCTCATTCAACTACATGCCTAAAATGTGCTTTAAACTGTTGCACATTAAATGCATCAACCCTAGTCACTTTCTGTAAAAGAAGTCCACACACATCCACGCTCATCCACACACATCCACCCACATCCATACTCATCCACACACATTCATACTCATCCACACACATTCACGCTCATCAACACACATCCACACACATCCACGCTCATCCACACACATCCACGCTCATCCACACACATCCATGCTTATCCACACACATCCACCCACATCTAAAAAAAACAAGGGTTAACTAACCTAAAGTTCTCTTACTAAGGTTTTCCACCCCCCATGTTCCGTCAGTTTGGTTTCTCCCTCTGTTTATGCCCTTATTTGGTATTTCCTGTTGATTAAATATTGATTAAACCTGTTTGGATTATTAGTTTGTTTTCCTTTCTTGCTCCGTAAGTCCAGCACACACGCACACATGCACAAGAAAAAGCATGTGAAACATTGTACACAGCAAACATCTTTACTCTTCTGATGAGGAAAAAGGCAGCAAGCATAATGCAACAGCTGACTCATTTACTTTAGACAAGCACAAACCTCAATCACTAAACTATTTGTGACAAAAGTGTACTCAGCACCATGAACAACTACAATAAACAACTACCATAAAATCAGTGCTTTAGAGACAGCGCTCCCAGAATGGGCGAGAATAACATGCGCTCCAGTTCGGTCACCACAGGGAGGAGACCAAGAATACCAAAGGGACTAACAGCAGCTTCTTATATTAGACAAGCAGGACTTGCTTGTCACTGTCTTGATGGACAACTGACAGATGTGTGGAGCCATTGGTGCTTCCAGCATGAATTACACCTGAAGCTTTTCTCATAGTGGGATACTGAGCCAATGTCAAAAAGAAAGCAAAGAGAAAATTTCAAATATCAGATGTCATTTATTGAATACTTTTGTTAGGTAATGTAGCTAAAAACTGACATCATGATTGTGTTTTCTATTTAATTTTGTCGCTCAATTGAAACCAACACTTTGATTCTTCACCAGTTCGGCTGCATGACAGTATCTCAGAGGAAGGTCACCATTACCTCATCTTTGACTTGTAAGTTTTTACATTAAACAAGGTTAAAAAATGATTTATTTGTGTATGTTAATCTGTTTATATGTGTATATTACAGAACATTTGACTTTTGTTTTAATTAAAGCCTTCTTGAAATCTAAAAACGAAGTTAAAAACGAAGTATTAATCCAACCACTTTCTCATGTCAGCTTATCCTTTACCTCATTATTTTTGTCTGCCTCAGAGTAACAGGCGGTGAGCTGTTTGAAGACATTGTAGCCAGGGAATATTACAGTGAAGCAGATGCCAGGTGGGTGGCTATCAGCACAGCACCAGTGGACTGTATAATAAACTAATAAAAGTTAATCATTAAAATAATCAAATAATAAAAAATGTCTTTGCTCCCTCTTGCCGTGACCTTTATAAATGTTGATGAGAAACTGGAGATGCTAGTTGAAAAACTAAGTTTCAAGATATTCTTCATTAGTTTCTAAGTAAGAATAAAAACAAAATTTAGAAAATGTACAGATAAAATATAAAAACAAATTATTTATTTAAAATATAGTTAAGGAAAAGAATCTTAAGGAAAATTATTTGTTTGTTTTTTATTTGAAAGCAAATGACATGAACAGAAGATTCTTTAGGCTAATGGTTGTTTTCCTTCATGCAAAACCTAAGCAGCAACACAACAGTTTTAAACTGAGGTGATCAAAGCAGTTTTTATGTCAGCTATTTTGTTTATTTGTTATAAGTAGACTTGGGCAACAGGGGGTTGTTAGTGAGGTGATGATTATGAACTAAACACAGAACAGATAAATTAATCCAATCTTCTAGATTTTTCTCTGTGTCTGACCTCTGGACCAGAGAAAAAGTTTAAGGTCACACTGGAGACAGAAAAGAGCCTTTAAAACGTAAGATATTATATGAGGACCCAAAATACCTAAACACATAGTTAAAAGGAGGTTTTGCAGTTTCCATGGCAGTGAATAACCTTTCAAAGGAATCAAATGACAAGACTTTAAAAACCGGTCAACAATGACTAATATGCAGGTATTACCTTCAGAGTGTGGTAGATCTGTGATGAAATCTACTGCTAGGTTTGACCAAGAGTGGTTAGGAATGCAGAGGAAGGAGTTCATCAGAAAGCAGGTGTCATGGGCTTTTGGTGACCGTACAGTCAGTACCTCCTCTAACAAATCTTGCGGCCTTGAGGTATTTCAGGTTCTTGTGGTGAGTGAGTACTGTGACGGGGTAAAAGAGTTCTTCATCACCATATCATAGTTTTGCTCTGCTGGAGTAACCTTCTTCAATAAACAGGCACATGGATGGAGTTTATTGGAAACCCATTGTTGCTGTTGTAGCACAGCTCCAACCCCTGTGATGTAAACATCTACCTCCATGACAAAAGAGTCAGGATGGATAAGGAGCACTGCACTGGTGAAGGTCTTCTTCAGCTTCTGAAAAGCCTCCCTGGCCACTGGAGACTTGGATTTGGTTTTAAACAGGGTGGTCAAGGAAGAAATGCTTATGAATGATAGAAGTTTGCTAAGTCAAGGAACCGTTAGAGTTCTTTAATTAGTCTGGGTTGTAGCCAAAACAACAGGAGAACAGAAGAACAGTTAAGAACAGTTAAGAACAGTTTATCTTAAGAACAGTTAGCTTCCCCTCATCAACCTGGATGCTATCTTTGCTTATATCATATCATATTGCCCCTCTGAGAAACACAGTAATTAACACAGGACTGAAGCCTCCGTCCATTTAGGTCACAATAAGAAGGCATGTAGACATGTAGACCTGACATGTCTTTCAGAATCACAACATAAACAAGGACCCTGGGTCAGTCTCTGCTTCTCAAAAGGATGGAGTCTTGAGTATTCAATCTGCATGAGTTCATTGCCTGGTTCTGGAGAGCTTTAACTGGTAAGGGGAACACTATGGAGACCACATCCTAATGGTAATATCATGTGGTAGAAACATGTAAATACCCAGAAGGTACTTTTTGCAAAAGGAACATAAAACATCCACTAAAGGTGCCTAGAAATGCTTGAGTCTGAAACACTTAAGGCACCACCAATGACCGTCTAAAGTGAGTGATCTGCAAAAGGGAGCAATGTTCAGGGTGGCAATGAAATAATATATAACTCTAAAACTCTGTGACATCACACTCATACCTGCAAAACCAACAGCTGATCAAAGAAAACAAGTTACTGTCCTGATAGCTCAGGCCTAATGATTCAGTAACATCACATACATGTCCTGTTTTATTGTATAGTAGCCACAGCTGTCACAGCTAGTTCCCATGTTTATAGTAAAGCATTTTTACATTATTAATACATGTCATATATGTTTAGTATTTACACGTTTATTTTTTATGCAGCCATTGCATTCAGCAGATTCTGGAGGCGGTGCTGCATTGCCATCAGATGGGTGTTGTGCACAGAGACTTAAAGGTACATTTCAGTATTTACATTATTTATTTGACATTTATATTATTACATATTTTAAATATACATTGTTAAACCACTTACTTTTATTGGATTCTCCTCATTTGATGCTAGTTTAATAAATGCTGTGAAATGTTGAATATTGGCAGAAGTGCAGAGACTGGGATGTCTGGAGGTAAATTCAGAATTATGAGATTTGACTGTGCTAAATGTTATTGGCATTAGCCACCTTAATGTTTATTTATTTTGCATAAATTACAGAAATAAACAAATAAATAAAAGATGGATAAAGTCAATGTTCAGTACAAGTTAAGCTCTGAGGTTATGTTCGTCCATGGTTTATGTAAGGCTTTGAGGAATGTTAATACCCACTGTGCCACACTGAGGGACATGTCCTGCAAAAGCATCTTGAATCACTGGCAAAGATCACATCAAAAACAGACTAAAGTGGCTGTACAGGAGAAGCTGAGTGTCTGGAGCTGAATGCATGTCAATGCTGTAAAACCCTATGATGGTGTGTAGAGAGGACCAGACTGCCACAGCACAAACATCATTCTAAGCTCCAGCCCTAGTCTTAGATGATGCTTCACTAGTGAGGTGCACGCATCTCTTAGCCTCTGATAAAGAAACTGCTATTTGTGATGCAAAGATAAACCAAAGCAAAAATACAACTACACTTATTACACACAGACAACCTAAAACACACAAATGTCACTCACTAATGTACAACTAAATAAAGGGCAAAGATGGAGAGGTAAACTGAATGGTGTGACCCCACACTGTAGTATTTAATGCCCATTAAGACACATTTGGCAGAGGTTCTCTCTACCAGCCAGGATGAACCAATGAGCACTTTTGCTCCCTGAGGCAGCAGAGATGACAGAAACACCCCCAGAGAGGGGAACACATCAGTGGTCTGTCCTCAGAATAACACAGCGTCTTTGAAGCCACAGAGGAGATCACAGTCCTCAGATGGAATTCCCTGTAAGGCTGCCAGGTTTCTGACTTTGACTGCTGGGTTTGTAGCTTTAGGGTTGCCTAGCAACAGCGTCATGTCTGGGTAGTCCTTGGTTTCAGCGTTATTCACCCCCACACAAAAAGATCAATGAAGCAATTATATGAGCCCTGCAATAGTCTGAACATCATCCATGCAAAAGGGTGAGCAATACTGCAATGTAATAATCCCATTGATAGGGCAAGCATTATTTGTGCAGTGCCTGTGGAGTCAAAACTGCCGAAACAAACACAGCATTTTGCAAACAAAGAAATCTGCTTGGCAAAAAAAACTCAACTCAAACAAAAAAGCTTTGCAAATAAGAAATCTTAGAGAAAAGGGTGCACTGTGTACATATTATTATGAGGTTCTTTTGATTTTCTCACAAATGTGGTCATATAGATTTTCTTACATATGCGGATGTGTAACTTCATCTTCCAGCACAGCAGATGATGTTGTCAGCCATTTTACACCAGTCTTAAAAACATGACCTTATTGGCCACCCCTGACCATGGCATTTATATTAATTTATTCTCATGGATCTAACAATAGTAAAAGATCTCTCATTTTTTGCATAATTCATGTTTTGCAAATGTTTTATAGTTTAAAGATGACCATGATTCTGATTGGTTGGTTATTGCTACTTGCACTGGCAGCCACTAATAAACTCAGTTTGACAGTCCATCCCACTATCACTCAAACAAAATGAATTCATATATTATTGTGCATCTGTTAATGTTAATTCTGTTAATTCTATTTAGCAGCAATCTCCACACGCTTTCATAATATTTCTTCATATGATGTGCCTTCTTGTTTTATTCTAGACTAGAAATGCGTACAGTGAATAAATGTGTACATAAATGTGTGTGTAGAATCATTGTCACTCAGTTGTCTGCCGGGTTCCATTATGTTATGTTTGTAACTGTACATTTATACAGTGCAGCTCATTTTGTATTTATTTCAACAACTAAAAGTTGTTGGTTTGAATGTAATGTTATAAATGACACTAAATCGAGGGACATTTGTGCGACTTTTTTGTGCCAATACAAAACCAATGTAGAAGTTATCCAGTATGTGGATACTGTAAAATAAATATACTGATAAATAAATTATTAAAATGTGTTTTACCATGTACAATTTTATAAAAAAAAACATTGACAGTATATCAGATTATCTAAGTGTAAGGCATGACCATTCATATGCTTTAAATGTGATTAATCTCCTCAAAATAGTATTTATTTGAAAGAACCAAATCATATGGACAGATGCAGATGTGAAGTGTCATTATTTGGAGTGAGAGGATTATGTTTGAGCTTGAGCTGGCCATAGCTACAAGCAATAATAAACAACCAGTAGGTTGAATCTATTTGCTGTCTTGGAAGAAATTTGAACAGCTCTGTTTGTTGAACAATAAGTTGAATGATAGCGCCATCTGCTGTTCTGGAAGAAACAGAAGAAGCACAGCGCCATGACTTGTGAGAAAGTCAAGCTGAGAGAATTTCATTTTAAAGATGTTGCAAAACACAGCACATTTATTTGTTGCTTCTTATTGTTTGTTGTTAGTTGGGCACAATTTTAGCACCATGAATGGTCTTGCAAAACGGGGAACAATATTTTACTTTAATTTTAATTTAAGAAATTAAGTTTAAGAAATTAAAACATTTTCAAACGTCAATGTCCAATACTAACAATAGATGGCAGTAATGAACTTAGCATTTCAGTTGGCTATCTAAAAGACCCTTAAAGAAAAGACCCAGACACTTGTTGCACGTTTTTAAGATCAGATCAGATCAAGTGGTCAGTGCTATAGTTATAAACATATAGTTATAAACATATAGTTCCAGAACATTTATGAATGAGAAACACGTGTCCACATGGTATTTTGTGACTTAAATGCTAATCTAAAGGACTGCCCACTTGTTGTCAATCAACTGCTGTGTTAAAACAAGGCCTTTAAACTTCTCTGGTGACTTGCAGGGTTAAGTGATATAAAAGAATAATTATAAAATATACAGTCAGTAATCACTTTATTACTAACACATATGGAGGTACAGCGCTTGAGTTCTTCAGGCATGGATTTAAGAACATGCTAAAATTGTTCCTCAGAGATTCTGTTTCATGCTGCCATGACAAACAAACTCTTTATGTCGCCACTGTTGGATAGATGAATAGATGAAAGATTTGTGTCATGACACACTCCTTAAACTTCTGTAAGTGCATCACTATAAACCATCAGCTGTAGGTTTACTAGTTAATAATAGGCTGGCTAAAGAGTTACCTTTAGTTAAGTTTACCTCTTAAACAAGTACAAGCCATGTGCAAAAATTCTAGTAAATCATTCACTGTTAATGAATTATAAGTTTGAAGTTCAATAAGTATCAATGCTTGTAATCTGAACAAATTTTCTTATTTACAAATTGTTTGATTTAGTTCCATAAATGATGCATCACTGTATTATTATACCTGTCATACATCAATGTATTATCATACTTGTCATACGTCACTGTATTATCATACTTGTCGTACATCACTGTATTATTATACTTGTCATACATCACTGTATTATCATACTTGCCGTACATCACTGTATTATTATACTTGTTATACATCACTGTATTGTCATACTTGTCGTACATCACTGTATTTTCAATGAGGCACCCACTGTATTATCATACTTTTAAATATTCTTGGGTGAAACTGGAATAGGCAAATTGGGGGCAGTTTTGGGGTCTTACTGGTTAGAGTCGGACTTGTACCCAGAAGGTTGCTGGAAGGTAACATCTGAGGCTTGATATTTGACCAGAATGCTACTTCACTTTAAGTTTACATGTTACTTATATAGCCCACTAGCCTAGATATTAGCTCTGGATTATGTTCAAACTAAAGGGTTTGTCAACAAGTATTTTTTGTTTTTTATTTCATATTTCTAGCCAGAAAATCTGCTCCTGGCTTCCAAATCCAAAGGGGCAGCAGTGAAGTTAGCAGACTTTGGGCTTGCAATTGAGGTTGAAGGGGACCAACAGGCCTGGTTTGGTAAACTTTGGTTAATTTTTTTGGTTAATTTCTTTGGTTAATAAATCCAACACAAATGCCAAAAAGGAGCAAAATGGTAGAGAACATCTTAATTTAAGGTTCAGGGCTGTACAATCACAAATTACAAGTAGCACTTCTCAGAAATTATCCTTTTAAATTAAAAAACATTTAAATTAAAGTCTTTCTTTCAAAGACTTAAATAATAAGTCTAGAAATAATTTACTTTATTTTTCTGTTATTTTTTTCATCTTGCTATTGCTAAACACGTTACATGATTTCTCTGTCATGGCTAGATGAACAATTCAGTTTTACAAAATCATCCAAATGTGTGATCTCTCCGCACATGCCACTATTTTTTTACTCATGGAGAAGGTGAAAGACGCTTCAACATAACAGTGCCAGTACAACTAGACTTGCCACCCAGCTGGTTCTGAAGGCCCTGCAGAAAGGCCCATTTGAGTCTCTGGAAGATACTGACCCTGTCATTCACATACAATATTTGCTACTCATAAGTACTTCATTCCTTTTTTACCAACTAAACCAACTGTACAGGAGCTTTCCGATATAAAATAGTTTGTATCCGATATAAAATAGTTTGTTGAAACAAATATTTTAAACTGTTTGGGACAAATAGAAGTATTGTTGGTGTAATACATGTTTTTATGTGGAATTCAAGTGACATTTAATATTTGTCACTTAAAAAGTCCTGTATGTCCAGAAATGTCTTTCTATACAGTGCATATACTCTAGTTATAAATGTTTGTCTGTTTTTTTAAGGTTTTGCCGGCACACCTGGTTATCTGTCCCCTGAGGTTTTACGAAAGGACCCTTATGGGAAAGCTGTAGACCTGTGGGCATGCGGTTGGTGTCTTATATTTCTCCATCAACTAGCAATATGTTATATAAAGGTATTTGTCCAGAGGCAGTTTACTCTGTACTTGACCTATAATGGATAAATAAAATGGTCTTTAATTTCTTTTTTCAGAAACCGCTTAATAAGACTTAACCATAAACATCAATAATATTTATTTTATTCTTTAAACATTCTTGAAGATGCTCCCATTATTTGTTGCTTCATTAATTTCAGATGAGAATATATCAATATATTGTACAGTAAATACATCAATAGTACAGTAAATATGCCACAATGTAATTATGCTTATTTACCACAGCCAGCTAGTTAAACACATTACTTTGCTGATTACAATTAGTTACACTGTACAAATAACAATACATATTTTTCAATACACATTATACATAATACAAAGCCCATTACTGCAGTATACACCTTATAAATATATACACACAAAATAAAGAGAATAACTAGGATGTCACAGGAAGTTGAGATGTTCCCTCATGATTCTTCACCATAAGCTTCAGAACTTGTCGACCTTCATTCTGTCTGGAGTCACAGGAGAGTCGCTCATGCAGCCATATGTTTCCTTCCCCATTTCTGAGGGCAGCAGCAAGAATCCTGTACTTCACAATGCCTCATCCTTTCTGTATTCTTATTTATAAGACTTATTTTTTAACCTTGTTACAAACAAACAAAATAAATTACAAAAACATTTCCCAATCTCCCTTTTGTTCAATCTCTATTTCTTCAGTTGTTTATTTATTTATTATTGGCGAATTGTAAATTAATGACTAGAAGGAATTTTTACTCCTCTGTTTCATTTTCTACTTCAGGTGTGATTCTTTATATTCTTCTGGTTGGATACCCGCCGTTCTGGGATGAAGACCAACATAGACTTTATCAGCAAATTAAAGCTGGGGCCTATGATGTCAGTTTGATCAGTTTTAGAGCTCATCAATGAAAATAATGGTGGTAAAGCTGAACTGATTCATAATCTTCATACGTGTATCATGTCTTTCTGCATTCACAGTTTCCTTCACCTGAGTGGGACACAGTGACCCCTGAGGCAAAAGATCTTATTAATAAGATGCTCACTATCAACCCAACCAAGCGCATCACTGCCGCTGAGGCACTCAAGCACCCGTGGATTTCAGTGAGTTCACTGAGATGTTGTGTTGCATCAGTGGTGTTTTCATTTTTACAGTTGCATTTATTATATTTAAATGTAGCATTTTTGCATTTTAGCATTTTAATCATTTTGGTTGATATTTTAAAGTGCTAAATATCATAACTGATTTGATGCAAAGCAACAATGAACTCGTGAAAAAATCGTAATCATGTAATCTGGAAATGGTTGCAAAATTCTAATTCTTTAATTCAGGGTTTTTGTTTTAAGACATGACCCCCTTTCAGTTCATAAGTGTGGACTGGGTGTGAATTGACCCTAAACATGAAGTGAAATTACACTGAAGTGGAAATGACTGAATTAGATGAACAGATGATGGTTGTAATATTTGGTGAAAAGTGTAATGGAGAAGCAAGGGGATCCATTTGCAGCACCTTATTCATAGTATGACAGGCAGGGTTCAATACCAGCAAACAGGAACAATATAGGCAAGACAAAGAAACAATCGTAACCAGGCAAGTGTCAGGGCTGGCAGCAAACATCAGATAAACCAGGGTACCAAGGTGATAACAGGCAATCCAACAAGGTATGTGAACCACACAGAGGCTTGGGGTTTATATAGCATAAGGCTTAATGAATAATGAATAATCAGGTGTGTAATGAGTGGGCATGGTCAGCCCCAGGTATTGTAATGCAACACTGTAGCATTCAGGTGAGATTCACAAAAGCCCATGTGAATGTTCCGTTCATCTGTATGTGTTCTTTAATACCCCTCTCGTCACATATTTTACACGTTTTAACATGTCTGGTTCTATTGCCTGTTTTTTTGCAAACTGACCTGATCGTTATGACCTAATGTTTCATATATTGTTAGTCTGGCCCAACTCTGGCCCAAAAAAGTCTAATTGTCTGATAAATTGTCAAATAAATACAGATTTGTATAGATACACTTCACACAACATATTTATCTGTCTGTCCTTAAAGCCTATAAATTATTTACATTTCAAAACAAATGTTTTGAGTTTTTCTTCCATTTTAAGTCATTTTAATTTTATCTCTGTAGATTCTAATGCAAATTGCTGCATCCTGTTTGATGCCTCCATTAAAAATGGAGGCATCAAACTTCAGTTAAATGTAAATTCTCAGTTGAGCTCTGAATGTGCTCCACATAACATACATTTTCCTCCTTCTGTTTTCAGCATCGCTCCACTGTTGCGTCTTGCATGCATAGACAAGAGACTGTTGAATGTCTGAAGAAATTCAATGCCAGAAGGAAACTTAAGGTGAGTTATATAAGGTTCTCTCATCCTCTAAGATCATTCTGACTCTTTTTGAAAGCTATGTAGCTTAGTAGCAAACGTTTAGGGCTTGTAAGTGAAAAGTTATCAGTTTAAAACTCAAACGGGTTGATTATCTTTAGCTCCATTAAAACCTATTAGATAATGTCTGTGGTGATCAAATCAAAATGGTGAGAGGAGACCTATAACTGTTTACACCTGGTGAGAACTGGCATCTTCTGGCTACAGTAAAAATGAGTTAAGCAATAAACATGTTATTAAATGTAAACAATTTGCACCTCACCAGTGCCAAACAGAGACAACATGGCCATGTGCGACTGGTGCATACATCCTTCACAGCGTTTAAAATGATGAACATAGAGCATTTAACAGTACAATAGGATGATTAGGAAACTCTGCTGTTAAACTGTTTAACTGTTTAACAGATCACAGGACATGATTCTGTGTTTGATTATTTATTTAATTATTACTTATTTATTCATTTTGTTCTTGTTTTCAGGGTGCTATTCTCACTACTATGCTGGCCACTAGAAACTTCTCAGGTGACTGGATTGTTCTCATGCTGTTTCTCACGCAACACTGTGTGATGATCTGTGTTCCATCATCTGAAACAGATCAGAGATTCTTCCTGTAAATCTTGTTCAGTTTGTTGTCTGGAGTATCTATTATGGTCATGAAAAGTTTATTATTTGAGGTCAGCCCACAAAGGTAAAGTAGAAAAACACATTTTTATATTGTACAGTTTTTGTGCTGAAACTCACTGTAGCTCATCTCCCTAATGCCTCTTACTGAACTGCTGAGTTCTCTCTGATTGGTCAGCTTGTAGTCACAGACGGAAATGTTCATGTTAATTGGCTATAGCTTTTAACTGTTGATTTTTTATAGTTGTTATTAAAGTACAATGTTTTAAACAGGCACATTTTATTAAAGCTCCATCAGTTCTGTCTTTACTGGACCTGCAGCTCTGTGCAGAACTTCATCAGTCTGTTTACTTCACTCCTCTTTAGTGCTTATTTCTGCTGCTCTGTACTAATACACCATAATAATAACCTACCTTTAAACAAAGTGTGAAGCTTTAGGTAACTAATGAAGTAACTAGTTGAGTTATAAAGAGTTAATCACAGTTCTGTTATTTGATGTTTTAACTGCATCAATGTGATATTTTTGTGTTATATGGCAATTCCAGGTCCTCTAAGTGTCCACATTTTCTAAGTTAAATAATATCTTTTGGGTTCAGAATATATTTGCTGACATTGGCAGTGTTAAAGTTTAAATAAATAAAGAGAGTGTGAGGACTGGAAGCAGGAACAAAGTCCAAAAACCAAACCCAGAACATATCTCCCATTCCTCTCTTATCCTTCACAAGAGCATGAGTGACCCGCTGAAAACATCAGACCCCTGTATACAATCCACACATCAGCCAATAGCTGCTCATCTGTGGGAAGATGGGCGTGTGACACATTTTACTCCCTACAATGTATAATAATGATATCCCTGTAGTATATAATAATACCCTGATGTGTGGATTTATTTAACTGGTTTTAACTGGTTAAATCATGTGTTGAAGTCAAGCGTTCAATCTATGACCTGTAATAACCTTCCTGCAGTTTCGTTTTGATGAACTGTTTTCATAATGTTTGATTAGTTTGATTTAGTTTGTTTAACTGTTTTTTTTTTTACTTTTGTTCTTTATGGGCAACTTAACAGGTGTTTATTTATTCATGTGACTGTTTAAGATGCAGTGCTGAATTGCATTTCTCTACCCTTAACATGACCAAATGTTTGTTTGGTGGGGCTGTGTAAGAGCTCAGATGTGTCAAAGCCAGTTTAAAATAGATTTCTCCACCTGCCATGAAACTCTGTCATGGTGACAAGTTTAAGAGCTGCTGCTTTTGCATTAGTGAAACTCTCCTACCTCCATTGTTGTCACATGTTCCCCCAATAAATTTAGGTGGCACTTGATAAGGCCTGTTTGGCAAAGATGAAGCTGGTGAAGTCATGGGGTCATGTTGATGGCCTCTATATTGAGTGCTTCTATTTCTGTGATATGTTTTTCCACTTCTTTTGTTAATGACAGATGTAGGTAAGTTTTAAAGCAAGATTTTTAAGCATTTGAGATGCACTAACTAGTAGGTTATGTTTGTTTTGAGCAACCATATTTTTAACAATATTTGGGGTGTGGAAATATGTGATAATGGTCCACTGGAAAATACCAGCACCTGTTTTAGAAACTCAACAGATCTGAAGAGCTGCACTGGAGTAGGAGAGCAGAGCACTGTCATGCCTATCACTGTGGTTTTCTGGGCTTTTGTGCCCTTTCTTATTGCTGTTTTCCTCATTTTGTGTGTGTCTTATTCAGGAGGAAAGAGTGGGATCAGCAAGAAGACGGATGGTGTGAAGGTAGGATGTAAATTTAGACATTCACTGTTCAGTGTCTCTTAAAGGCGTGTCAGCTGCTTCAACATGAACTATATAGTAATTGTGTATGATGTTTAAAATTGATGGACAAATACTGTTATTGGACAAATACTATATTGGACTAAATAACACAGTAATTATGCATTTTTCAATTTGTGTATTTTAGATAATACAATGAGATTATAAAATGAGGGCTACTATATACATTAAAGAAGTCTTTTTGATGTAATGATTTATATCAAAAGATTTAGATATTTTGGAGGCCAAATCAATTTAGGTTTAGCTTCAATAAATGTTTTTGACAGACATTCATTACAGTATAGAGCAGTGGTTCTCAGTTGGTGGGACACACCCCTCTGGGTGGGTGCAAAGAGATTGGAAGGGGGGCACAGTTAAATACTAAACACAATTTAAAACAACAGCAAACCCTAGCTGTGCCGTATCAACTATTTTGAGCCCCTAGCAACAAACATAATGAATATGCCATATGTACAGGTATATACAGTAAGGGGGAATGTTCAAAGTGGAGTTTATGGTCACAGCCATATACAAGTACAGACACTAAACACAATGTTCCTCCAGGACCAATGTGCAGAGAAGCGCTTGTTTAGATATCATACTGATACTGATGAAGTGTGTCTTGAAAAATTTTAAACTGTCTAGTCTATAACTGACAGGAATGAATTTGAATGAATATGAATCAGAGTACCATTAAAAAATTGTCTAAAAAGTGCAATATTTCATAGAAAAATAAGAATAGTTTATTTGAATTTCCTCGTGACTTTTCAGTTAATTGGACTGATTTGCCAAATCGGTCAGTCGTATTGAAAATACAGGTAAATTGTCATATATTACATATTTCTGACAACAATCACTCTTATGCACTCATACTTTTTACTCTCTCATGTCTTTCCATATTTTTATGTCTTTCTTCATATCCCAGCTTTTAGTGGTATTGATAAGTGCTCAGCATTTTAAAGCTTTAGAAAAGCACATGCATCTACCATCAGACATCTACCATCAGAGTCATACACTGACTTAGTGTTAATGCATATCTTCTGAAGTAAAATCATATGTTTGTGTCAGTGTTTATATTACAGTATATTCACAGATTTGTTGATTCTGTATAACTCCACTGTACATGTAAGTTACAGCCTCTGTATGCTGCAGTACTCACATCAGCATGTATCTGTATATAAAACACTAGATTATTGCACTTCTGGTCATTAGGTCTGTGTTTGTTCTCTGCATAATGACAATTAAGTTGAATCTGCTATAATGAAGCTGAAATAACAGATAGTTGTGTCTATCTGAGCGTTTACACTTTACACAGATTTAGTGTTAGTGAAAGATTAGTGACCCATGCAGGAGTCTCTCATTCATACAATCAGGGCTGTTCCTGTCACCCCCCCCCCAACCCCCCATCCCCATCATCTCATAGTGTTTCTGTGTAACCTTTCCTCATTTCTCTTCCAGAAAAGGAAGTCCAGTTCCAGCACCCAGCTGATGGTGAGTGTTAACTGCATCTGGTTGACTGTATTGCAGGAAGTCCCTGCAAACGGCCCCAGCATACAATGTTCAAACGATGGCTGACATGGAGCTGGACTTTCTTTTACTGTTGTTGCTGTAACATCTCATCTGTTCAGATCTAATGCATTTACCATTTCAAGTAGCAGGAGAAGTGAAGGCTGGGTTTCAGAGGAGACACAAAGAGCAGCTGCTCACCTGTGCTCATGCTTTATGCTGACATGATTATACAGCTCTGAATTTGAATGTGTCTTACAGGAGTCGTCTGAGAGCACCAACACCACCATTGAGGATGAAGACACCAGAGGTGAAATCTGTTTGTCTTAATAGTTATAATCTTAGTTGAACACACTCTAAATGGTCTGCAATGGTAATGCAAAAAAGTGTAAATCTCATGGTAAATCTCTTAGTCTTAGAAAGAATGCTTCTTCAGGGGTTCCCAGGGGCTGTTTAAACTTTGTACAAGACTGAGGTTCATCTGACAGTGCATTCCCAATACCTTTAGACATCCAGGGACTGAAAGCTTGCCTGGAGGAGAGAGGACAGAGTTTGTGTAGACGGCATGTTAGTGTTGAGAAAAGAGTGTCAGTGAAATTAAGTTCAGTTCATTTCAGTTGCTTGTAAAAATAAGGTTGAGTTTGTTGCCAGATTTATGAGTGGTAAATGTATTGACACTAAATATTAATACTGTGGTTAATTAAAATGAATTAATATATCATTTCAACTAAAAGAGTAAATTTAGCTTCAGAGGGGATATGCAATATTACGCCATAGCTAGGATAGGATACCCCAAAACACAACCATGTAATGATGAAGGTATTATAAAAGGAAATTGTCACATTTCATGTTCTCATATGTCCCACTCAAACAGTGCACTGACCGTATATGCCCCTCACACACATGTGGACAAATGTTTGCAATCACATCAGCTTGGTTGTGGTTGGAGTGATTTCAGTACAACAGTGATTAACTTACTGTAAATTGTGTTCACTTATCATCATTGTGAGCTGCCACATCTAGCAGCTTCTCATCATATTTGACCTCATACTGAGGACAACTCAGAACTGAAGGTCATGTGTTCAGCCTGAGCTCAATGTAAGGCATCACAATCCGTTTGTGATGACACCTGCACTGCTCTCCTGCTGTCATACTGCACCAGTATCTGCGCCATTATTCTCCTCAAATGTGTCACACTGAGGTTCAGCTTTGCTGCCAGTGTCTCTCTGTCCTTGTGTTTCCTGAAATCATCTTTCAGTCTGTTTTAAGTTTCTTCATCTTCCTGATGTCTGCTCTGATGTTTTCAGCAGTACAACCAGGTTTCTTTAGTGTAATGATTCAAATGATATCAAGCAGAACTGCCTGCAGCTTGTGCTGCTGTTTGTAACTACAGTCCTGCTCTCTTTTGTTCATCAACCCACTTCAGTTTAGTGTTTGTGTGTGAAATGAAGGCAGATGTTCATGTTCTGACATTGTTCTGATCACAAATTTTACATTCAGCCATAATATCATCAAGCATTGCTTGTAAATATGCTAATGTCTTATTCCTGCACTGTTGTATTTACAAGTGCCATCACTTCTGAATGATCCTAATCTTTCTCTTTAAGTGCCGCTTGCATCTTATTTTTATTCACCAGCTTTTTGTAGCTGTTTGTAGCTCATCCTCTTCAGTTCATTATTTCTGTTCATTTATTTCTGCATCTTGTTTTGTGTTCATATCCACCACATCTAGATAGTTTTCACAGGTGGTGGCATAGCAACAGCAGCTGCATTTCTGAATAGGAGAGTTTCTGTCTAGAGTTTCACTCACTTTGCTGTCTGTTGCATTATGCCTTCAGGATTTCACTCGGTTTCACTCAGTATTTCCCAGTTCTATTATCCTTCCTGTTGTTTCCTCTTCCCCCACTCAGAGCAGAAAATCTGTCAAGGTCATGTGTTAGAACTGGGAGCTGCAGAGCATCATCCTCATGACCTGTCTTCTGAATCCATCTTCTCTCTTCTATAAAACACAGTTTATTTGTCTGTGTGGTGTGATTAGAGGAGTCACGTCATCCTCAGTTTTAGATGTTTCTGAGAGTTCAGGCTGTGTGTCTCTGTCAGAACATCCTTTGGCTGGTTGTTTTGTCTTCTACTCCAGTTCCTGTCAAATCATCTGATGCTGCAGCTGCTTCAGTGTCAGCATTAAAACTCTTACTTTTCTCTCATCATCTGTTCTGTGAAGTTCATTCATTTATTGCCTGCTGGCTCTCTGACCTGAATGAAAAAGCCGATGAAAATTGGTGAATGAAGTTCAGATCCCAGCCTCCACCGCGTTCATCAGAAGATCTGTCTCCAGTGGCTATAAGCATCTTCTCCTCAAGGGCTCAAATTTCATTCTCTCACAGAGAAGTTTAATAGAGATGAATTCTGTGGTGCTCATAATATTATAATTAAGTTTAACTGTATTCAATAACAAGCTTTCTTTTTTAAATTGTTTTATTGTAACCCAGACATATTCAACATTTCATTCATGTTTTTCATGTGGTGAAATATGCACTCACAACTATTTCAGAGGAACAGTCTTTGTGCCTCTTTGTTATTTTGGCAGGTAAATGATATATTGCTCTAATCTTTTACTACAGATGTGTCAGCACACATAAAACTATCCTCCTTCACCTGTTCTTACTAAATAATTCCCCTGTTCTGCTCCCAAAGCAAAATATGGTGTCAACAAATGATGACACTCAACAAGAAAGGCTGAGGAACTGTAAATTTGTAATTATAAAGCGATTTTGTATGACACAAAACTCACATTAGGAGAAATTATGAGATGTATAATCCTGTAATTCTCACATAATGTTAATTGACTCACCATCAGGACATCCAAGCTGTAGGTGACATTTTATTCTTCAGTAGAACCATAGAGAACCGTAAAGACAGAATCTGTAGTTATTGATAAATGTAACATTAGGTAACAGGTGCCTCTCTGAGTCACAACGCAGGTACAGACACAAAACTAACAATATGTTGAGGTTAAAAAACTAATGATCAGTCTGTGCATGAAACTGAACAATATTTACAACATTTACACATGTTTCTGTTTCTCAGTGAGGAAACAGGAAATCATCAAAGTAACAGAGCAGCTGATTGAGGCGATCAGTAACGGAGATTTCGAGAATTACACGTGAGTTCTGAGGCCATTTAATCTGTTCATCTTTAGGACTTGCCGGATTAGTTTTGTGAATGTTGTAGGTATTATTCTAACAGATGTACTATATGTAATAGGTTTTGTTAAAGTAGTTTAACCTGTAAAACAAAAACATAGTATAAAACATGGCTTTAACTGGGAGTGTCCAGTCCTGCAGTTTAGCCTCAACACACTTCCTAAGGATTTCTGAAGAATTTTTAAAAAAGCACTTTACATGACGGTAGCCTGCATATGAAATAACAGACCTTAATCCTGACAGAATTTATTGCGGCAAACAGGACATTGGATAATATGTGCATGTAACAAGCTTCTGATTAAATCATGTAAACACCAGATTGTATTCAATGTTTTTCTGTTAAACAGTACAGAATAAACACAAATCCACAAATCACAAGACAAATCTGCTTCACCAAACACACATAATTAACATCAGACAAAATATGAGCGACCCTCAAGATACACGTCACAACTCCAACAGGAACAGAAACAAAACTTCAGCATAAAGTGAGAACAACTACCAAATAAGAGTTCAAAGAACAAAGATAGTTTATTATGCCTGTAACACAGACAAAGTAAATTTACTATCAGTCTCATCAGGTTCTGACCTGGGCTGGTGGTGTAAAGAGTGAATGAGAGATGTTTGTGTGCAGGAAGATGTGTGATCCCAACATCACAGCGTTTGAGCCGGAAGCTCTGGGGAACCTGGTGGAGGGTCTGGATTTTCATCGCTTCTACTTTGAAAACCGTAAGAGGAAAAACTTACATGAACAGATTACAAAAACAAGAAAGTTAAATGATATGTGTGTGTGTTTGTATATATGTGTGTGTGTGTCTGTGTCACACACACAGACACACATAAAACCTGCAGCAATGAAGAGAGGTGTTTATAAAGATGCGCATCAGCCGTGTGAGTTCTTATGACATGTAGGACTGAGAAACATGAACCCAAACCGTTTGTGTAAAGCTGTTTGTTTTTCACAGTGTGGTCAAAGAACAGCAAACCAGTTCATACCACTATCCTGAATCCTCACATCCACCTGATTGGTGACGAGGCTGCCTGCATAGCCTACATCCGCATCACACAGTACCTTGACTTAAACGGCATGCCACGCACCGCTCAATCAGAGGAGACACGGATCTGGCACCGCAAAGATGGCAAGTGGCAAATAGTCCATTTCCACCGCTCAGGCGCTCCCGCTGCCATCACTAAATAAAAAAAAATCAGGTAACTGTTTCCTAAAGAGTCCATGTGTCAGTGTCAGGAGTAAGATTTTGATTAAGTACTTTTGCGCCTTTTGTAAATGTATGCAAGGAAGACTGTGAAAATGAATCTGCTATGTTTATCCTTTTAACCTTTTGATTAAAAAGAGCTTACAATGTCATGTTTTATGTACAGTGTAAAATTTCATTTAATGGAAAATCGCATTATTACTTGTTGGCCACAATTACTGACACCATTTATTCAATACATYTTGSAAMMTCCATTTGTCAAGATAACAACTATTCTTCTAAATAATGAGGTGGGAGAACAGAGGAGATGAAAGACCATTTATTCATAAATACTCTTTCAATATCCCTCAAATGGAGGAGATTTGTACTCATCAGTTCAGTCCACTATCATTTTTAATGTGGTACTGCTCAGCTGGTAGAGCATTGCGTTAGCAGCACAAAGGTTGTGGGTTTTGGACCAGTGTTCTGACAGAAGAACCCACCGTGGCCCATTATTAAATTCCTAGAAGAGAAAGTCTGTTGGTCTTTTTATCTGTTGGTATCTGAAAAATTTCACAGCTTTCTTTGCTTATATTTACTAAGAGCCAATAATTTGATGATGGTGTGTATGCTGTATGTTTGTTTAACTGTAAATCTCTTCTCTCTTGTTCTTTTGTTTTAGTTGACAATTACAAACTTGCGGTATCTTATGCTTGAGGACATACAAGCCCCCAGCTTCTCATGTTTTACTGTATTAGCACACTGCTTTACAAATACTCACATCCACATTAGCATTTATTCTGTAGTGTTCAGCACATTTCTTCATTACTAATCTAAGATGTATTTGCCCTGTGTGGCATTGATTGTTCTTTACTGATGGATCATAACATTGAAGAAAGTTTGAAATGAAGGTTTATTGCCTATTAGGAAGAAAAACAAAACGAAATAAAATAGAAAATAGATGTTAAGATTTTAAAGTATCTTGGGTATAAGTGTCAGAATTAACTGCTACAGTTACAATTGCAGAGATATTTAACCACAAATGAGAGTTTTAAGACAAGCACAGAACACATTTTAAAGAGATTTTGACAGTCATTTATAAAACTCTTACAGTGATTAATGAAACACATTTTTAGAAAGATTTAGTAATTAGGTATTTAATCTCTTCACTATGCATGTTATTTAAATTTAATTATTATTTGAAATTTACATTAATATCTACCACCAACAAACATAAATTCATGTTTATATATGAACTAAAGTGCTACCTTCAAAATTCCACATTTATATTGTAATGTTTGACTGTAAAGTATGAATATCTTGTAGGTACTATTTGATTCATTTTTTACTCCAAAGAATGTAGTTGTTTGTTTGTGATTGTATTACATTGATGCTGACAGGTGAGCAGTAACAGAGGTCATCCTCAGCTGCCGACTTTACAGAGGTTTAGCGTTAACAGCTGTGCAGTAAAGCTTTGGGAACATCAGTGAATTTTGGTTTATTTCCTTACCCTTAAAGTCAAAGAGTCATCGAGAGACTGACCAAGAATAAATCCAACCCGCTTAACCGAGTGTTGACTGAGGTTAAGAGTTTGGTGCTGGGATAGGAGACAAACTGCAATGCTTTGTGGGGGCTGTTTACAGTGAGGCATTTGAGGTTGTTTGTGTATAGTTGTTTTTAATTGGGCCTGGTGTGGCAATGCTCAGAGCACTTTGAGTTCTTCCAGTAGAGATAACAGGTATTATTTGCTCTTCCTTTTCTATTTAGGGTTTAGCCTTTATCTTTAAAAAGGTCAATAATGCTGTCTGGTGTAAAAGGCAAAAAACGTTGATTTAAACCCATAATTGTGTGCTGTCAGGCATAAGTCTTTAAATATATCATTGTTAGTGTTACCTCAGTGCATAAGCATATGTATACTGTGACCTTTATTCCAATGTGGTGACAGTAATGCTATTTGCAATATATGAAGATTATTCAAATGCCTAAATAATTTAATTACATTTTCTTATATTTACAAGCGCAAATCTTTTTAAGTCATATCAACTCTTAGGGATGTATTTGATGTATGAGTTTAACTGTCAAATGAAGTTTCTGAGTTGTGCAAAAAAAACATGTTTTTCTCTTAATATTAACTGATAAATACTTGGTCACTGCAGTGCAGACAAAATCGGTTAGTGTTAGATAAACTGTCATTTTTAATGAATTATTAAAGTGATCAGTCTATAGTCAAGACAAGGTACTCATTCCAAAGTACTATCATATTAATAAGAACAATTACATCATGTTTTCATTAAATGAACCAGAAAAGTTGGTGGCCATACTGCCAGTTCTATAAAATGATTTACATTTTCACATTTTTAATATAGTATTCAAGCTATTGGTGTTTTTGGGCTGGTAAGTTCAGTCTTTCGCTGTTGTAAACAGAATAAGTGCTATTTTTTCTGTCTGATTTACATATTTAGAAGGTATATTAACACCTGTAGACATTTTACATTTGCATCTTGTGTTCACACGTATGTTTAGATTTACTCAGCTAGTAACATTTTTATTTGTGCAGTTGCTGATATATTTGCTGTAATGTAAAGCTGAAGTCATAAGTACATTTTAAAGTTAAGAATAACTGTATTACTGTAAGAACACAATAGCACATTGTTTAAAAAGAGGTGTCAAATATTGCTAATTGTTAGTATTTAATAAATTTGTTAGTGTGAAGACTGTATGCACGATTTTTAATGTTTTTACTTTTTACAAAACAAGGTGAATGCAAACATTAAAAAGCCATTACTTTATATAAAATTGCATAAATCGTCTTACCATAAACAGCCCATAATCATATAAAACGTGGATTATTTAATTCATAATATACAATTCTTAACCATGGCTTTTATTACAAACATTATCAAAATTGTTGTATTTTCTTTATTTATAATGATTATTACCATTTGCGAAAGCCACAAAGTGTAGGAAATAAAATGCATGAAAACATTTCAGATGTAAATGGTGTAGTAAGGCGTTGGTCAGTGCAAACGGCTACTGTACGTTATTTGTGGCCATCTTGCTGTTAACTGTATTTTTCAATTTTTTAAATATATAGTGTTTTGCTGAGGCATGCTGTTTTCATTGTTATAAATTGGGTGGGTATGATATGTTTGTGTAAATTGTATTTTCTGCAGTTTACTCTAATGCGACTGGTCTTGTAAATAAAAGCTCTTTACATTGTGTAATTTTTGTCGATTCTCATGACATTTTTCTAGATATGTGAAGTGAAAGTGACGCGTTTGTCAGTTACGGTTGCCCATAACCGAAACGTGACCTCTGCATTTAACCCATTCATGTGAGGTGTGAACACACACTGCAAGTCGTGAACACACACACACCCGGAGCAGTGGGCAGCTATCCCACTGGGGAGCAATCAGGGGTTGGGTGCCTTGCTCAAGGGCACTTCAGTTGCTATCTGCCGGTGCTGGAATCGAACCAGCAACCTACTGATTACAAGCCCGACTCCTT
>JBAJNP010003703.1:21991-37741 GCA_036877545.1 Yasuhikotakia modesta | reverse complement strand
CAACAGGCGATTATTTATTTTTAATTAAATCTGGATTTTTATTATTTTTGACAAATTCCATGTGTCGTACTTTAACGAACTCCTCCTAGAGTTTTTGTCCGATTAACTTTGTGTTGGTGTCATTCTCATCTTAAGGCCATTGCAATGGTAAATTGCGAAGCGTTTGAATTTTCGTGCAAGAACACGACCGTGGCAGGCTGCCAAAATTTTGCATTTTTCCATGAAGAAAAAGGCATTTTATCTCAGGCCTACAGTGTCTGATTGGCCCCATCTTTCACACATTTGATAAAAATCATAGCCTAAACACATCTACAGGGTATTACTCAATTAGTAGCGCCACAGGGTATTACTCAATTAGTAGCGCCACCTGCAGTCAACAGGAAGTGGCGTGTTTTACACAGGAAGTGGCTTTTTTACACTACGATTAACCTATGCTTTTGCCCACAAATCACTGCTATTACAGCCAACAAGTGGCTGTGGCACTGGGTGGTGCTAGCAGTCCTGGGTGGCGGTGGCGCTGGGTCGGGGTGGCACCGGTGCGAGGTCCTGCTTATCGCTGCTTGCAGCTTTAATTATTATTCTTCTTCTCCGTCATTTGTTGCACTTTTGAGGGCCTTAACATAATCGAAAACTCACACATTTTTGCACACACATCAGCCCCATTGAAAATTGTCTAATGGGGTTATAAAGTTAGGTGGAGCAAAATGGCTCAACAGCGCCACCTAAACTTGCCCAGGGCACTACGGTTAATGTACATAAACCAAATTTGGTAGGCTCATAGAACACTTTAATTCATTAAAAAAAGTCTGTTGAAGCAAACCTATAATCCTAACGGAAAAATATTTATTTTAATTTTGTCTGCATTTTTGCATATTTTGCCAAATTCCAGGTGTTGTACTTTAACGATCTCCTCCTACAATTTTTATCTGATCAACTTTGTGGTGGTGTCATTCTCATCTTAAGGCCTTTGCGATGCTAAATTACGAAGCTTTTGAGTTTCCGTGAGAGAACGTGACCGTGGCGGGCTGTCAAAGTTTGCCGTTTCGCCATGATAAAAAAGGTGCTGTAACTTAGGCCCACAATGTCTGATCGGCCCCATACTTCACACATTTGATAAAAGTCATGGCCTAAAGACATCAACATGGTAATCCTCAGTTTCGGTATAGTGCCACTTGCAGGCAACAGGAAGTGGCGTGTTTTACACTACGATTAACATATGCTTTTGCCCATAAATCACTGTTATTAAAGCCAACACGTGGTGGTGGCACTGGGTGGTGCTGGCAGTGATGGTTGGCGGTGGCGCTGGCACTGGTGCGAGGTCCCGCTTATCGCTGCTTGCAGCTTTAATTCTACTTGGTTTTCACAATTTCTTCGCAAACTAGCAGTGAAACATCAGGTGTCCGGCGCTTATGAGTCAATAAGAAGTGAATAGAGTCACTAAGCTTGACTCATTTCCTTTACCTAGTATGGAGGACTGTATAGATTGAGTGCATTATCTTGTGCAACGGAACTTAACCTTTTACTTAAACCTAACCCGTTCTTTTGAAGTGATGGTGCTTAATATAACATCATTTGGTCTAAATAATAAATCAAGTCTGTCTTTTCTTCTGGCTACTGTATAACGGGCACCAGGTTACCACACAGACTTTATCAAAGAATTTGCTGACTTTCTATCAGAAGTAGTGTTGATCACAGATCAAATCATTGGTGGTTTTAACATTCATGTGGATAATGATAAAAATGCTTTGGGTTTGGCTTTCAAAGACATTTTAAAGGGGACCTTGAGTCAAAATTGTTTTTTTTTCTAGTCTTGTCAGAAAATGGCAGTATACCCACCGCAAAGAACATAAGAAAAGTTCCAGACATTTTGAACCACTCAAAGTATATAAATTTATGTTTTAAAAATGAGTGCCTGAAAACGGCTCAAGCTGGAAAGCTTGGGCTTATTGCATAATAAGCCTCTCACTCACCCCCTCCTCACGAAAATGAAACACAACAGAAAACATAGTTTGCATAGACCCGACCCCCAAAACGGCCCCGCCCCCGCTAATGTTATTGCGGCAGTGCCGTTGTGAAGTTCAAGACAAAATGGCGACTCGCGTTCATAGTTGAGCTGCTCTCCCCGGCGGTACAAGCGGTGTGCAAACTTTTCATCACCTCCCGATGAAAGAAACGGCTGTGATGCGCGGCTATGGTTTATTTTAACCGGATCCGACGACATTTAGCCGCGGATTATTACTTAACTCCGCTCGTTTTACATTTACAGTTTTACAAACCTGCTGCGTCTCTCAGCGTCTGATGTTTGACATCAAGATCAGCAATCATCACAAGCTGTAAGTTTAACATCGTTAGATTAGATTGTTTTTAATAGTTAAAATGAGAACATATTCGTTTTGATGTGTGTACGGCTAGCGTTACAATGTAAACAAACGTTAGCAGCATCTATAGATTTAGCGCCTTAGCACAGATAACAATATAAAACACTAGAGTAACTTCTCGGATTTATTTCAGAGTGTTGATACGTCCCGCTTTCTTTCCCAGGATACAAGGGAGGCTTGCTGTCAGACGGATCTTCAGGAAACCCAGCCTAGGGGAACAACACTTGTACCACAGTACCGAAATAGTTAATTCAGAATATAGCTTTGTGATTGTAATCGAGTTTACTGTAAAGAAGTTATATATTTTTATGAAGTATATATATATTTGTGTTTAATCCTTCAAGATAATCTTCACTGTTATCCTGTTTGTCAATCAGTTATATAATTGTACTCTATTTAGAATGAATTAACACTTAATTTTGTATTCACAAACAAACAAGTCAAGTATGAAGTGCCAAAGGGCTCAGTGTTCGGGCCTTTATTCTTCCCCCCTGTAAGGGATTGTTAGGATGCATAATTTAGAAAATCGGAACCCGGAATACTTCCCATAAGAACAGATCTGCTGGCTCTCACTAAGTCTGGCTGTCTTCAATTTCCCCAAGGTCCATTGACCAGCAATATCAGGCCTGCATGGTGATGGAGACAGGATGGCATGCCCAGTGGAAGGTCAATGGGATTATAATGGACTTTAATGTACCACTAACTCACTTGTCAACAGTACACTGTTTTAATTTCTTCCCTGCTCTGTCACAGCAGTGAGATGCTTTAGCTGCAATTATAATATTCTACCGCCTTCGCTTTTAACATTCCTTAATATTTGCCACATTTAGACCCAATAGTTTTAAATCAGTAAAATTATCAACACTAACACCAACACTGCATCTATACAAGAAAGTTACAAATTGCAGCTTTAACTTGCCACAGGAGAAATGGCCCTCTCAGCTAAGCCAGGCTTCTCGGAGGTTTTTTGTTCAATTATACATCACAGCAGTTTTGGTTCCTTGCCACTGTGGCCCTGTTGGCTTGCTTACTGGGAGTCTGCTGACATAGCTTAAGAATCTATCAAGATATACTTTTTAACGTATAACATATGTATTTTGTCCTGTTTGTATTGTGTGTATCCTGTGTGTATTTTGTGTATTATAATGCAAGATTTTCTGAAAGAATTAGATAAAATTAAGAATTTTATTCACTTTTTTATTTATTAATGTCTTAAATTAATTTCTTATATTTTGTGTAAAGCTGCTTTGAAGCAATGTTACACTGTAAAATGCGCTATATAAATAAAACTGAATTAAATTGAATTTAGCAGTAGCAACAGACATAAAGCCACTTTCAAATGCTCACACTCAAATGAGTTCATAGTCCTACCTTCCAATTACATTCATAAGAACAGTTTTATACTAACAGAGTCAAACTGAATGTCATCATACGTCACTGCTGTCGTCCTGATTGGAGAAGGTAAAGATAGTCTTCCAGTCATTACCATACTAGAACACACAGTTGTTTGACATTTAGCTATATCAGCATTTCAGAGAATGTGGTATCTTTGTTCACACACACACACACGCTTTCAAGTCTGAAAAAGTTCTTGAGTTGCAAGTCCAGCTAGCTGAAGCCAGTCCAAAGTAGAAGGCATTAGGTGAAAGTGAAGGACCGGCTGATGCCATTAATGATTACTTGGAGGCAACTCTTACTGATGCCTCAGCCATTGAATTTTCCCCTGTGTCAACTGTGCCCAAAAATCCACTGCAGAAATGAGCTAACAGACCTTATGGTAAGACAACAGAATCTTTCTCTCTTGCCCAAAAGGTAAGTTCCTGTGTTTAATGGTGATCCTTTGTCTTTTTGATCTTTTTGCTTTCGAAAACTTAATTGAGAGAAAGACCACACTGGTTGTCAAGATGGACTTTATTTCCTTGAGCAGTTCACTGAAGGACTTGCCAAAGATCTTGTTCGCAGTTGCATGCATATGTATGCCCGTCGAGGCTATTCTGAAGCCAGACAACTTTTACAAAGACAGTTTGAAAATTAAATTAAAATAGCAAATGGATGTTTGCAAAAGGCTTTTAATTGGACATATATAAAACCTGAAAATGGCAAATCTTTCCATGTGTATGCTTTGTTTCTCAGAAAATGTCACAATGCAATGCAGAATCTTGACTACCTTGATGAACTTGTTGCATCTAACCTAAAGTTGCTTGTTTCTAAGCTGCCTCATAAGCCTTGTGAGTGGTGGCGAACTGTTGTGCATGAATCCTGTTAAAGAAGTAATACACACACGCATTAGATTCATTGTGAAAACCAGATTCATAATTCATCTTGTGGAATTCCTGAAGAATCAGTTCAGCCCTTTGCTCCATCCAGTGTTTAGAGAAATCCGAATGAAAGATCCCACCCACATGAAAGGGACATTTTTGTGACTAGTACTGCTAACTAACCCTCACATTGCAGTTTTGCCTTTATGTAGCTTTTGTTTAGATAAGCATGCAATATCAGACTGCACAAAGCTCAAGTCAAAACCACATGCAGAGAAGGTAGAACAACTTCTTTGCAGTTAAATCAGAATGGATATTGTTTTGTGTGCTTTAAGAGGAGGCAATGAAGCAAGAATTGTAACAGTTTTATATTAACAGAGTCAAACTGAATATGTCATCATACGCATCAGCTCCGCATCAGCAGTAAGAATTTAAAACTGCAGATTGCGCAGACGTCGAGATCTTGGAAAAGATCGGTCAAACTAAAAAATGGCCATTATCAATTACCTTTACCGTTCCATGATGATGTGACTTTGCCAAACAACCAGAAGGTGGCAGTACAGCGTGCAGAATCTCCAGCGGATTCAGAAGGGATTCTGCTTGTTTTTTGAAAGACTTTTCATTAGCATTTTGGAGCAATTGAATGGAGTAATTTCTCTGTGATTCTTTTGATTATTTTTGAATTCCTCAAACTGAATTGTGGATCAATTCTTTGGCGCTAAATCTTTTTTAACATTTAAATTCATTTCGAACTTCTTTAACTAAATATTTTTGAATTGTACATTACAAACAAACCTTTTGAACTGTTTATTAGTGTTCCACACCAAGGAGTTGCTTTTCTTGAGTGAAATTTCATAATTATCTATTGTGAACATTGTGAAATTATGGTTGAGAATTTATGCAATTGTGATCATGTTAAACAAAGAAAATTGTGATAATTGTTAAACATTTACAAGTATTTTTATTGAAGGAAGAAAGACATTGAAACCATTACAAACTAATTTTCAACACAAAAAATTGTTTTGCTCATTTGTTTTGCTTACATCTCTGTAGTCAAACCTACTGGTCTAGGGTTATTAGCAGTAAGTGCATATTAATTGACACATGCTACACGTGTTTATCCAGCAATGTCAATTTGATTTAGAATTTAACTGAATTGAATTGATTGTTTACCTTAAGTCTTCTGCTAAAAGTGTTGTTAAATCTTGTGTCTTCTGCAGAAAGTTGCAGACCAGAGCCGGTGTCCAAAAGATGGCAGACCTGCTGAAGAATAAAGTCATTCCAGACCTACCACCCTTCTCACATGTAGGTTTCGACTAATTTGGACCTATTGAAGTCTGACATTTTAAAGTCAGTTTACATTTTTGAACATTTCTATGATAGACATGCCATCAATCTTTTGCAGTACATTTCAATACAGCCATAAGGGAAGCCATTATCCAACTCTGACTGTGGAGAAAAACAGCAAAATACTCCTCACATTGTTCTATGAATACAACTGGATCTCAAAACCTTAACAGCGCAACAGAAAATGCCCCCTCTTTCCTAACACATTTGTCAATATTAAAGCTATGATGATTTTATAAATTTCTTTAATATCAAACATTTAAAAAAACAAACAAACATGGAAATGCCTGCACCACAATCACAACAGATGCTGCATCATAATTTGCTTTATATATTTACATAATACCAAGCTATATTTAGAAATCAAAAACAAATAGGGAAAAAAACATTTTCAGACATTTTACACAATACATCCTATTATTGCAAATATAAGGTGCAATTTTTATTGCCTAAGAATATGCAAAAAGACACAATACACAAATAAACATAATATACAATGTAAGAATAAAGGACAACTGAGAAAAAAACTGATCCGGATCCTAATCCTATTTAGGATCAATAACAATTTAATAGTTTATCAATCAACATAATCATTCTCAGATATTTTATAATATTTGTATTTTGCTTTGTGTGTATTGTGTGTATTTGTAATGAGGGTGAGATCTGGGCAGCTTTAGAATCCATATGCAGAAGTTTAATATATACACAGATAAATTCAAAACGACAGGCAAGATACAGAAACAAGATCCTAACCCTCACAGGCAAAGGGTCAAAACACATCAGTCAACAACAATCCAGACAGGCAACCAAAAGGGCAAATCCAAAAATCAATTAACAGAGCAAACAGGCAAGACCAGACACATGGCAAACGATCAGAGTAAATAAAGCTTGGTAAGGCAGTAAAACTAAAAATACCCCACATTAGCCTGTTAGGCAGGCTATGCTTTTATACCTGGCCAACAGGAAGTCACTACAGAAGCAGCAGAGGCTATTATCAGAATGGCTATTAAAAAACACAATTTGATACCAGGAAACTAATAAATTACAGACCCATCTCAAATGTAACTTGAAAAATACTTGAAAATGTGGTGTCTTCACAGATCTTTCCTAGAAAGAAACTGAATCTATGGGAATTTTAGACAATATCACAGTCTGGAGACTGCTGTCATCAGAGTAACTTATGATATGCCCTTCTTGGCTAATCGTGGCTACATCTCTTTTCCAGTTCTATAAAAGTGTTCTAGTTCTTTTCTAGTTTTCTATTAGCAGCTGTACAAATGAAAAATATCTAAGGATATTTTAATAAAAATGTAATATAAAAAACCTCAAGCTGTCCACCCATGTGAAAAATAATTTACTGTATTAGAAAGCACTCAGTGAACACTTCAACAATTAATAGAACAGGGAAATTTGCAGACATGTTTAAAATTAAGTCACTAAGGAATCATCCAGAATGATCAGCAGTCCCAGGTGAGTCATCCAGTACAATGACAAATCAGAAACCTGGACTCAAATAGGGTTGCTGTCTACTTTATTGTCCTTCATATGAAAACAGAGCACATTGCCCATCTCAGGTCTAGCCATTTAACATACAAATTTGAAGCTGGTTTCAAATTTGCAGCACACCGTTGTCCCACCCTGAATTACACATTTTTCAGAAAATAAGCAGTAGTGCTGTCATAGAATTAAAAAACTTACAACAAAAGCACAGCAATACCAAAAACATGGTACTGATACAAGTAGATGTGCTTATTTGCTATAATTCAAAAGGTCACCATAAATCTAAGTGCAATATATGTCAACAACCTTACCTGGAGAAAACCCACTTAAAAAAAACAAGTTTTAATGTTAAGAACATAATTTGCTGACACTAGATAAAGATGTTTTTTTATCTGCCATTAATTTTTATCTTCTTCCCCATACGTTCGTCTGTCTCACACACACACAGTTAAAAGTGGTCCTAAAATTTTTAACAGAAGAACCTATGACTTACGAGGACCAGCCTGGTCTACAATGCTGTGGCACATGGTCCGTGGGCACTTAAGATCTTAACCTCAGTGAGGATCAAAGACGAGAACAATCATCCCCCAGGGGACGACAAAAACAACAAAGATCATAACAAGGCAGTCGTTGTTATAGATCGAGAAAAACAAATCTGTGGCAGAAGGAAACTTTTAGCTTTCTTTTAAAATATTTTTTAAATGGTCAATATACATTACACATATTAACATTAAAATAACCACATCTTGTACTTCACTTGGAAAAAAAATACATTATTTTGGTAGAGCTTTCCAGAGTGAGTATATGCAATTATGGGACCCTGAAGTGTTTTAAGTGGTGCTTAAGCTGGAGAATTGGATCTGGAATTCTACCTTGAAGATGCATACATTTAAGCAAATAAATATTTTCTGTGAATCCATTGTCTCTGGGAAAAAATGGAACAAAAAAAACTGTATGAACAGTTTCTGCCATCATATCTCTAAATAGAAAACATCAATATTTGCCTCAGTGTAACAAACTCCAATTATGCAGGTAAAAGTTAATTTCTGAGTGTATGTATGGATGACAGTGTCATGTTTATTTTTTTCCCCTTTTCTGGTTTCTATAATCGAGGGACCCATAAGCATGCAAGCATCAAAGAGAAGGCCCAGAGGAGCAGGTGAAAAGTTGAACCTGAGGTTTAGGCCAAGGCTGGAAAAGCCTCAGGATCATCCACATTAGGAACAGATACACCTCCACCCTGTCAAAGAAGAAAAAACAGCCAGTTACTTCCATATACACCTTCACATATATAAATATATCTATATACAGTATTGTTCAGAATAATAGCAGTACAATGTGACTAACCAGAATAATCCAGGTTTTTAGTATATTTTTCATTGATTTTCAAGTTACCAGAAGGTGCAGAAGACTCTCAGAAAACAAACAAGACCAAGCATTCATGATATGCACGCTCTTCAGGGCTGTGTAGTTGGGCAATTAGTTGAAAGAGGTATGTTAAAAAAAATAGCAGTTGACTGCACAAACTCAAAACTAGTTTGTACAAACGTTTTTGTTTCTAGGATTTAGCAATCCTGTGAATCACTAAAGTAATATTTTGTTGTATGACCACAGTTTTTTTAACTGCTTCACATCTGTGTGGAATGGAGTCAACCAAATTGTGAATTCCACTTCATGATTCTTTAACATTCCACAATTCATTTACATTTCTTGGTTTTGCTTCAGAAACAGCATTTTTTATAATCACCCCACAAGTTCTCGATTGGATTAAGGTCAGGGATTGGGCTGGCCACTCAATAACATTAATTTTGTTGGTTTGGAACCAAGACTTTGCTCATTTACTAGTGTGTTTGGGGTCATTGTCATGTTGAAACAACCATTTCAAGAGCATGTCCTCTTTAGCCTAAGGCAACATGACCTCTTCAAGTATTTTGACATATGCAAACTGATCCATGATCCCTGGTATGTGAAAAATAGGCCCAACATCATAGTAAGAGAAACATGCCCATATCATGATGCTTGCACCACCATGCTTCACTGTGTACTGTGGCTTGAATTCAGAGTTTGGGGATCATCTCACAAACTGTCTGTGGCCCTTGGAACCTAAAAGAAGAATTTTACTCTCATCAGTCCACAAAATGTTCCTCTATTTCTCTTTAGGCCAGTCAACATGTTCTTTGCAAATTGTAACCTCTTCTGCACATGCCTTTTTTAACAGAGGGACTTTGCAGGGAATCTTGAAAATAGATTAGCTTCACACAGATGTCTTCTAACTGTCACAGTACTTACAGATAACTCCAGACTGTCTTTGATCATCCTGGAGCTGATCATTGGCTGAGCCTTTGCCATTCTGGGTATTCTTCGATCAATTTTGATAGTCTTCCGTTTTCCACGTTTCTCTGGTTTTGCTCTCCATTTTAAGGCATTGGAAAGAATTTTAGCTAAACATCTTATAATTTTTGGCACCTCTTTATAGGTTTTCCCCTCTCCAATAAACTTTTTAATTGAAGTATGCTGTTCTTCTGAACAGTGTCTCGAACGACCCATTTTCCTCAGGCTTTCAAATGCATGTTCAACAAGTGCTGGCTTGCTTAAATAGGGGCACCTGATTCACACCTGTTTTTTCACAAATTTGACAACCTCACTGATTGAACGTCACACTGCTATTTTTTTTTAACACACCCCTTATAACTAATTGCCCAATTGCACTACCTTAAAAGCATGCACATCATGAATGCTGGGTCTTGTTTGTTTTCTGAGAATCTACTGCACTTACTGGTAACTTGCTTGCCATGTAGCAATATAAAATATACTATAAACCTGGATTATTCTGGTTAGTCACATTGTACTGCTATTATTTTGAACAATACTGTATCTATAGTAAGAGTTTGGTTCTAAAACAGAATAAATGGCAATTTAAAAGAAAATAGATACAGCCAAAATAAGCTTCATATTTGGTCTTTAAAGATCTGTTAGGGCTGTGCAATGTATCGAATTTTGATATTGACAAGTTTTCAAAATCGATATCACAAAAACAGTGACAAAAAGGCTTAAAATAATTTTACCATATTATGTTCTGCTATTTTCTCACGTGTTTCGAATGACACACGTACTTCTGCCGAGTAAGAGATGATGAATATCAGTAAGCAGGAGACCATTTTTACACTTTACATTTTTACTGTTCTATGTTCATTTATGTTAACTTTGGATAAAACGTATATTTTAAGGCAGGGAGATGATGATTTACTCGTGCTTTGTTGTGGCTGTGTTGAGGTAGGCACACTCTATCCGCTCCCGCTATAAAAAGCTAAACAGCATTTAATGTTTGAATTGCACAGCGGTGCTGCTGTTTGTGGAATTACATACTAAAATAAAGACAGACTGAATCAGTGATTTCTATTTTTGCATCTATTGATGTATTTAATATTTTGATCTGATACATTTATGCATGAATTTCTCACATATTAAAAGTAAAACTTGCGGGAACAGTTTAAATGATCCCCCGAGACCCCCGAAATTCAAGCCCTGCTATCTTATATAGGACATTTGAGTATTTACTTATTCAGTCATTTTAACGGAAAGGAAGGGATAAGGGAAAATTTCACGTTTGCTGTTTTTTAAAAACAATAAATGCAGTATTTCCATTGTCAATGAGTAATCATGTTACATAACTGTGATTTCGATTTTAATCAACATAATTGCGATTACATTTTTTCCATCATTGAGCTGCCCTAAGACAACAAAAACGCCTGTTTTGATGTCAGGAAAACAGGAAAACGTCCTATTTTTCAGCAAAACTAAACTTATCCATTTCGATTCAATCACGACACACTATTCCAACATGCATCTTAGTTGCGCCCTGCGCTCTGACACTGAATACAAGTAAACATTGTCATCTTTTGAACAACTATTTTTTAGGTGTTTTCAGCATCATAACATGAACAACTTTGATGGCATAGATGAGCCAGTGCTCATTTCATCTATAGCAAAGAAGTTGCTCAAAGACGATCACAACGGGGAACAAAGAAAATCTGACATTCAGGCATACCGGCAATCTTTTGGGGCTTGTCATATGTATAAATCAAGAAAAGTTTCATCACAAAGTAATTAGAAAGTGATAACTTGTTATTTATAGTTACATTTTTGTCCACTGTCATACAGAAAATTAGTTTTTATTGAATAAATTGAATGAAAAATGTGTCAGATATAACCCATTTTGAAAAAAATATAGACATGACTGTTTTTGTTATTGCAAACTCTTGATATTAGGGGTGTGCGATATATACAGTGTGCGATACTATCCTTATTGGCGGTTTAACCGTATGCAAAATCAAAATAGAGTATGTGACTCATTTTCAGAAGCCAATCAAAACGCTGCATTAAGTGATCACACGTTCACTGTGTGCTGTAGTATATATTACTATGCACGCATTCAGATTATAAAATAGAGAGACAGATGACCGTGTTTGACTAGATTAAATGAGCGAAGAAACTGTGAGATATTCAAACATCAGCATACTCACAATGCACGCTAGATTTGATTCCTAGACATGGGGCGTCGTCACTAGCATGGACGTTGTTTGGTTTTGAAAGGTTGGATGTTAGTCAAAATGATCTGCAAACTGTGCCGAATAGGGTTGTGCCGATAGACGATAGCTAATAATATACGACGATAATATTTAAAATTATTATTAGGCAAATATTATCTACTTACAATTCATTGGCCCTTTTATAGTTTTACAACTGACATCATAGCGAAAACTATGACTGACGCGCATAGTTTCACTATCACCCACCCGACTGACGCTCACCTGAAGAATATTAAAAAATATCATTGTGCAGTGTGGGTGCGGGGCATGTGCGCGTGCTCTCCCTGTGCGTCTTCCTACGCAAAGGTTGTAGACTGTTTTCAGTTTACTCAACCTGGGCACTGTTGCCACTGTAAACTGGAAAACAAGAACCAGTAAAGACTGATATGCACAGATGCACTGATAACTTTGTCAGCTCATCATTTTGCAGGAACACGAGTTGACGATCTGTTACGTTGCCTCCGAAAAAGTGTAGAAAGTAACAATGTTAATATTCTTAGTTCTCAACATTATTATTAAAAATTATGTATTAAAATCTAATTTTTGTTATGGTATAGTTAATTGTGTTGTTGTTGTCGTTCACACTTTATGCAACAAAAACCAAACGAAAATATAATGCAATTCTGCCGTTTAACATGGCTAAAAAACAGCTGTACAAGAATGCGGTCACTTTTATAACAAACAGGCTTGACAATTTGTGACTTAAGGAAATTAACTTTTAAAGTAGCTTGTAAAACGTTATCAAAGAGGGGTGATCCTCATTTTTAAAAAACCGTCATATGCACCCTTGTAAGACTGTAGGATGTAGGATGTATGCAAAATAATGCATAATAATCAGTCAGCTATGAAAATAAACAGCAGGTTTTTTTCAAACTTGTCTAACACAAAATACACAAATTAAAAAAAAATTATAGTGGCTATTTCTTAGCGACAAGTTCAACGAACACGTTTCAATAAGCGGAAAGCAAACAGTCTAATAATAATACGCAGCTTCAGCAGGGTGGTGGACACGCATATAGGTTTGTGGTTTGCGAACCCTTTACCAGAACAACCTTTGTTTGTTGTTCACAACAATGTCGGCAACATTGCGTGACATCAGCGGGCTCACTTTTTTCATTTGGTTTAAAACCAAAATAGCCAACGTCTTTTGCCAATCATCCTCCGTGTCAGAATGATAAACGGTCCTCATTTCCCATGCGTCACTCCACATGATAATTAATAAATGTTAATATTTAAATAAAAATGTAAAAATATTTAGACTAAAGAAGTGAATAAATAATGATATAATAAGAAAACAATGGCCCCGCCCCGACACCCCGTCCCTAGATACTATCGTGAATCACCAATCTGACAGGCTGTCTATAGGACGATATGACTATGGGCATATACTAATTCTAGTGCCGAAAATCAGGTACAGTCCAAAGGAGTGTGACGACAAATCTCTTTCACCATCTTCAAACTACGCATCACAGTGAATATGAGAATTATGAAATGCTTAGGGAGACGGAGGAGTCTGCTAAACACAACGTGCCTGCAGCAGACAGGGTTAAGAAATAGCAGAAGATGTAGAGATACAACAAATATATACAGTCTATATACAATGTCTATATATAAAACTAATATATATTGCCAGAGACTTTTTTCTACATCAGAGAGCTCAGACTGAGCACGCGTCTTTCACGCAATGTACAGGGATGAAATAACAGCTAATGCGCGTTAGGGCTGTTACTTTTAAGAAAAATCTGATTGAACGGATACGTCCCCAAAAAACACCCTTACTGAGATTTAATCACAAATTTATTACAAAAAATTTATGACATTCTGTTAATCTGCGTGTTGGCTAACAAGTACAACAATAAAACTGTATAAAGTGCAATCTCCTAACGTGCTTCACATAGCACACGCCTAGGCGCAGGTATTTACGTGTCAACATTTCGATTTAATAATGTGGCCGCCCAGGCTGTTCTGTGCGTTAGGTTTTGTTTTTGAAACAGGGGGAACTATTGACTTATTTGTTTAATTTTGCCCTTTCTACAACACATTTAGGGCGGCCACTACGGCCACTACTTGATGAGATGGCTACTGGATATATGATTTATAATTTGAATATGGATACTTATTCAAATGCATACAGACTATATACGCAAAGACATTTACAAGACATTTCTGAATTATGCAAAGTTATTCGTTATCGGAGAAATCCCAGAAAATATTGCGCTATTATTTTTTATCAATATCGCACACCCATAGATGATACATTACATTGAAACAGAATTAGTGGTTTTCATACAAACTGGTCTCTGAACATTTGGAACCCAAAACAAAGGTCTCCAAAGAAAATGTTTCACAGAACCCTGCAATCAAGTCTTAACCTCATTATTCAAATTACAAGAACCCCATGGTGTATCTATTTTGCCATTTAAGATTTTCTTGTTTAAAATCAAAACAAATGCTTTATACAAAATTACCCCCTGCTGAATGAAAACCTATAAATGTAATTTCAGTGTTTGAAAAAGTACCATTACAGTCACCTAGTCTAGGTAATTTCTTTTAGGTAGTTAAGAGTTAGACAGGTCTTCAGCATCAGGAGTTCCTACCCCAGCACAGTAATCCTTCAGCATTTCTCTATCTAGGTGTAAAAGCAGATTGCCACCTCAAAAGCAGTTGAACAACTGAACGAACGGAATAAACCCTCACCCTTCCTAGCAACAAGCCATTTTGAACTGACTTCCTTTAACACCTAAGCTAGGTCCTCAAAAAACCCTAAAGCATCCTGTCAACACCAGACCCTGAAATGATCTCACTTCTGTACAGATTAAAAGATAAATAAGAAACTGCTCTCCTGCAAATATCATTGGGGTCAGACAACACCTTACCAGACTCAGAGGAAATTCATTCATGCTCTGCATTCCATTTTTTAATTAAAGAAAACTTAAGATTCATTAACAGTAACTAAGTGGGCAGGTAGATAGACTAGTTAAATTCATTAAATCATATGTGATTAAAGGTAACATCCAATAAATACACAGAATTATAAATATTACATCTGAACTGATTACATCTGAATTACAATCTGTTGCACTCATACCTTTAAACACACATACTAAAGAATTTGAGAACTTGAAATAAACTAAGCTCCATTAAACATTAGGAGTAAATATCTGTTGTTTACCTTCTCAGATCTACCTCGACCTGGCCTCACTCCTCCACCTCCACGGCCACCACGGCCTCCACGAGAACCCCCTCGGCCACGTCCTGGCCGGCCTAAGTCTCCGAAGTTGATCTCCAGCTGGGTGGTGATGTCATTGGCTGGCTTACGGAAGTGGTGATCACCACTACCTTCTTCAGACTAATACAAATATTATTGTGGGATTAGGTCTAGTTCTTAACAAATCCTAAGAAATTCTGCTGCTTTGGTGGCTTGTGCAAAACATTTGTACACAGTGCAATAATGTAACAACATTATAATTTCAACATAAATAGCTGATACCTCTACACATTTTATAAATTAATACAATAATGTTGGAAACCTAAACCACCGAGATGTGCAATGCCAGGGCTAATACCTTGTGGAATGAGTCAGGATCAACATCATCAGCATCAATCACAGCTCCATGTCGCTGGAAAAACACACACAAACACACAATTGTATGAGATTAGCTTTGCAAAACACAAATT
>JBAJNP010003703.1:8077-21941 GCA_036877545.1 Yasuhikotakia modesta | reverse complement strand
AGGATTCCCGACCAAGTATTGAGTGCATAACTGAACATAATTATTTGAAGGTTGACTTTTTTTGTATTAAAAACGTTTTTCTTTTATTGGTCGGATGAAATATATGCTAATTTTTTGAGATAGGAATTTTGGGTTTTCATGAGCTGTATGCCAAAATCATCAATATTAAAACAATAAAAAGTCTTGAACTACTTCAGTTGTGTGTAATGAATCTAAAATATATGAAAGTCTAATGTTTATCAGTACATTACAGAAAATAATGAACTTTATCACAATATGCTAATTTTATGAGAAGGACCTGAAAACCAAGGTCCTAATTTTAATAATAATATAATAATTACCTATTTTTAAAACTGCAGACATTGTCAGTAATTGATAATTGCTCCTTTTCCACATTTCAAACATTTTGTAAACTTAAACTTTTGTATTCACAAGATATAGGCGTGCTAGTGATAATGGACCACACCTGACAATTAAACAAAAAATAATAAACTAAAAAATAATAAACATTATTTGGTAACTTTTTGTCATGATGGTTTAGGGATGATGACACTTTTCATGTGAATTGGATGAGCAGGATAAGACTAGTTGGGCAAAGTAATAAAAAAAAGGGATTCATTTTATACCAATAAAAAATGCAAATGTTGAAGAAACTAACAAAAAGAAATATGAAAAACAAACACTGAAAATAAATGAATAAAAATGATCATTTCAATGGCAAAGGTGTAGTATGGCTTTCAAACAGACCATATTTTTAAAAATACTGTTTTCTAAAAGCCTTTCTTTTTTACCTTTATGCTTTCACAGTTATTGCTTTCAGTCCGCAAATTCATACTCAACATTTTAGCACAAACCTCACGTGTAGATGGATCTTAGCTGTGCTTTACTCCTATTGGCTAGTAATATTATTGTAAACAGCTCTCGGGACAGAACTAGACTTCAGTGGAGCAAACTGTACTATACCTTTCTGCCTGTGTTCTGACCTTGCATCTGTGTTTCATGATATTTTAAGGAGAACGGAAGGAAGATCTCCAAAGGTCTGGTGGATGGGAGCCATTCTACTGACAGCCGAGCATGTGTAGTAAAAGGTGTAGTAAAAATCCACAGCTACTTTTAGAGTAAGAGATACATGCTCAGTCTTTCAATGTTTACTGCATTTGATTTGATATTTAATCCTTCCTCAATGAAGCTTTGCACTTAGACTGTACTCCATTCATAGACAAAGTTTCCTAGTGTAATTTAATCAAAATTAGGCATACATTTAATCCTATTTCATTAAATCACATTTATTGATTTTTGCCTATGGCTTATTACTTATAAAACAGCTTTACATATATATGCGTTTTTACAGATTTTTTAGTGAGTTCTAAAACAGAATTCGATGCATGCCCACTACAACTACAACAAAAAAATCCTAAAACTAACACTAAAACCATTCGGTATATATTTTATATTAATAAATTGTATAAAATGTGATTGTCATTTTTATTGACTGTTTTCATCTGTTGTGAAGATGATACATCCATGGAAAACTGTTCCATTCTTGTTCAGATAATGAAGATGGTGAGGAATCAGAGGCGGATGAAGACTACATCCCCACTGAAGACTGGAAGAAAGTAAACACTGTTACAAACACTGTTACAAAGCAGTTTGTAACATTTTTTGAAGTTGACTGTTTTGTGTGTTCTTAACAGGAGATCATGGTTGGCTCCATGTATCAGGCTGAAACTCCGTCTGGACTGTGCAAATACATGGACAATGATAAAGGTAGACTTCACATATGCTGCTGAATTCATTTCAGTTTTATTTATATAGTACTTTTCTAAAGTATTGTATTGCTTTGAAGCAGCTTTACATTAGAGAAAAAAAACTGAAAACAGTGTATATGGTATTTATAAATGTTGTTGTTAATTATGAGATGTAAATGAATAAACCTTAATAGGTACACCAGATGTGTAGTTAATGAATAAAGAGTTAAAACAAACAGTAAATGCATTAGAAATACTTGTCATTATGTGTAAAGGCCTATACCCCTCTTAGTGATCTATAGGAGAGAAATGTATTTAAACTTGCTTGTATTCAAATAGCATGAACTTCTGAGACTATGCAACACTTTTTATTATTTAACATGACAGGTGTCATATTAAGCAGAATATAGCATTCCAGCTTACTGGAATTGGCACATAGAAAAATGTTAATATTTATGTGGCAGGGCTATAAGAGATTTGCAATAATACCTGAACATTACACAATAAAAGAGAGAATATTGTTGAGAATTAATATTGCATCTTTGACAACAGGGCTATGTTTTTAGATAAAATCTTGTCAAAATCTGCTTATCTTCATTATACTGTAATAGAAATAGTTTTCTGGGTTGAGTGGTGGTACTGAATCTACAAAGCCATCTAAATAAAATATTGCTGTTGAGTGTTGGGCAAGATGAAAAGAAACAATTCATATAAGAAGCATCTTTGTTTTTTCCCTGCTGGACAAAATGCTAAACAAAAAAAAGGTTATATAACTAAAATCTTTATAATACACCAAATGGTTGTCAAATGATGGCTTGCCCCCAAGGTTTGAAGATCCCATTGTATCAACAGTTTTTATTCGTCTTCCACTTTTGAGTCTGACCCAGTAGAATAAAAAGTTATGAAATTTGGCACACGGATGGGACTCTGTACAATTTGAAGTTGTATGTAACCATTTTCCTCTAGCGCTACCAACAGTTCAAATTTTCCTCCTTTTAAAATATAACTCCTCATACAACATTTGAATAAAATTTGTTATGTAGCATCTAGAAACAACATTCATAAAAAAAGTTATGGAATTTGTGTTAATTCCCTTACCCCAATAGTTGGCAATTTTGGGCATCGATTTAGAATTTTTGTTGTAAAATGCTGTTTTCAACTAAAGCAATAGCATATAAAACTTAGCATGGTTCACCAAATTCCGAGGTGATATGACAATTTTGGTGCCAGCACCATCTAGGGGTCAGAAGATATAACGCATCATATGAAAACAGCAATGTTTCTTTGAATGTTTTAGGAAACACTTTGTCACACAGTAGAACTTCTAGTGTCTAAAGTGTACTCTTTCACTCATAGTGTATGAAAACAATGACCAGCTGCTGTGGAATCCAGACATTCTCCCTGAACCTACTGTGGTGGATTTTCTCACAGAAGCTTGTCGACGGACAGGAGAGGAGACTGGAGTAGATGCTATTCCAGAAGGATCCCACATTAAAGACAACGAGCAGGTGCTCAAGTACTGCCTCTAAACTCAATTATTTAAAATAAGTATTATTTATTATTACATAATGATACACGCCTAATTAAACACTACCCTGTGACTCAATACAACATTAAACAGTGTTTTCTGCCCAAAGGCTTTATATGAGTTGGTGACGTGTAATTTTGACACTGCAGAAGCTTTGCGAAGATTAAGATTTAACGTTAAAGCTGCCAGAGGTGAGATTCACACAGATTATCATTGGTTTATCATGGTTTATCAATGGTTTATCATTTTTCTGATCTTAATAAAGCACAAGGCAATATAAGAGTGATGAAAGTAAGGATTTTTTGTTTGACTAGTTGTGTAAATTTGATTTGGGTTTCTATTGAAAGAGATCTAGATAGTTTCCGAGTTTGGCTTCTTTTTTTTTACAGAGGAACTGTCTTTGTGGACAGAGGAAGAATGCAGGAATTTTGAACAAGGTTTAAAGGCTTATGGAAAAGACTTTCACTTTATCCAGGCCAACAAGGTACAGCCTGGATTCTGTGACTTATCACAACACAAGGACAGTGTTAATTAGCATTTTTCATGAATGTCAGTTTACACTTTCTAAACATGTTTAGCAGATAACTTTGCTAGGTGATACTTGGTTATGTTTGCAACCATTTATTCTCTGTTGTCAATACCTTTCAGGTCAGAACACGGTCAGTTGGAGATTGTGTGGCTTTTTATTACATGTGGAAGAAGTCGGAGCGGTATGATTTCTTTGCACAACAAACCAGACTTGGAAAAAGAAAATACAATCTTCACCCTGGGGTAACGTAAGTACCTTTGTCTACATTTTCTTGTCACGATAAAATAGGAAGTTTAATTTTTGTAATTAAAATCAGTGCCTGGATTTATGCAACAAAAATGGATGACTTATGTAGATTCAGAATGTACTATAGAGTGTGGCGACTTGTTAATCAAATTTTTATGTATCTTTTACGATATGCCTGTAGTGTATCTGTTCTGTGCGTTTTGGCAGTGATTACATGGACAGGCTACTGGATGAGACAGAAAGCACCACTTCTAGCCGAGCAACCACACCCTTACCTGCTCCCTCCAGTAACAGCACCAGCATATCAAAGCGAGAGGATACCATCGGTCACAATGGTACAAGTACAAAACGATGCAAATCATTGAATTACAGCATAATTTTCACTTTAATGTTTCAATGCATATTTTAGCATCCTTTCTGAAATACTTGTATGAGGATTACCATTTTGGTTAATTGTGTGGTTTTTAATGAAGGACTCAGCAATCATGGTTGCAGCGCAGACTCCTCACAGGCACTAAGCAGTGTGAATAAGATAAAGAGTGAATCTCTTTATTCAAATGGAGTTGACAATATTCCCACAGATGATCAGGACTCCAGCAACTGTAAATTTACCCACACAGACACTAACTGCCCTTTGAAGCGCCAACAGGACTGCCAGAGTCTCAACACACCAACAAAAACGTGCCATACAGAATCAGACTCACCAGCAAAGTGAGACAGAGCCTTCCAGGGTGAAGGAAGACTAAACGTTCTGGCCAAGTATAGAAATAGGACCAGGGAAATAGGACAATAGGACCAAACTGTGACACCCCTCACCCCATCTGCCCTTAAATACAAAAACACTTGCTTTATCACCAACCACAGCTGATTGATACTCTTTTGTCATAAAGCCATTTACACAGAAATGAAATGTATATTGTATTTATAAAAGAATGTCTGATATTTTTTCAACAGACAAGTTATTTATATTTTTAAGACATTTTGACAAAGGGTAAATATGCTGTAAAATACATTTTGCATTATTCATAAGAATTGATTGTTGGTAGACATAGCCTTTCATTAATTGTGGAATGTGTACATCAGTCTCATTTCAGCTCCCAACTAATGTAGTAAAAATAATTAAAACAAAGAAAGCTTTAGCTTTGCTTTTTTGTAAAATGTTTAGGAGCGCATGGAAACTTACTCATTGGTTTGCTCACTGTATTTTATCAGTAACTGGGCAACTCTGTGGGTCAGATTTCTCCCAAAGTATATTTTAAATAAAAAAAAAAAAAGGTTAGGACTATTCTTAAAAGATTTTTAAGATTAAGATTTTTTTTTTTTAAAGCACATTTTTTGTCCCAAATTTTCATGATTATAAAAATCTCATTCATGTAACGTGTCCTGTTGTTTCACTAAGTTTCAAATTATTTTTCTGTTTAATGATTCTCATCAGATGCTTGTAGTTTACTGTAATGCATTAATAAAACATATTTATTGTCATATTTATCTTACATCTTTGTAATTGTATTGTAAAACATTTTACAGTATTGTTCAAAATAATAGCAGTACAATGTGACAAAACAGAATAATCCAGGTTTTTAGTATATTTTTCACGGCTACATGGCAAACAAGTTACCAGTAGGTGAAGTAGATTCTCAGAAAACAAACAAGACCCAAGATGTGCACACTCTTAAGGCTGTGCAATTGAGCAGTTAGTTGAAAAGGCTATGTTAACAAAAATAGCAGTTGACTGCACAGTTGAACTCAAAACTATTTTGTACAAACGTTTTTGTTTCTAGGATTTAGAAACCACAAAACTAATATTTAGTTGTATGACCACAGTTTTTTATAACTGCTTCACATCTGTGTGGCATAGAGTCAACCAACATGTGGCACCTTTCAGCTGTTATTCCACTCCATGATTCTTTAACAACATTCCACAATTCATTTACATTTCTTGGTTTTGCTTCAGAAAAAGCATTTTTTATAATCACCCCACAAGTTCTCGATTGGATTAAGGTCAGGGATTGGGCTGGCCACTCAATAACATTAATTTTGTTGGTTTGGAACCAAGACTTTGCTCGTTTACTAATGTGCTTGGGGTCATTGTCATGTTAAAACAACCATTTCAAGAGCATGTCCTCTTCAGCTTAAGGCAACATGACCTCTTCAAGTATTTTGACATATGCAAACTGATCCATGATCCCTGGTATGCTCATTTTAGCTAAACAGCCTATAATTTTCTTAACCTCTTTATAGGTTTTCCCCTCCAATAAACTTTTAAATCGAAGTATGCTGTTCTTCTGAACAATGTCTTGAACGACCCATTTTCCTCAAGCTTTCAAATGCATGTTCAGCAAGTGCTGGCTTCCTTAAATTGGGGCACCTGATTCACACCTGTTTTTTCACAAAATTGATGACCTCTTTTAACTAATTGCCCAATTGCACTACCTCAAAAGCATGCACATCATGAATGCTGGGTCTTGTTTGTTTTCTGAGAATATACTGCACCTACTGGTAACTTGTTTGCCACTTAGCAATGAAAAATACACTAAAAACCTGTTCTGGTTAGTCACATAGTACTGTTATTATTTTAAACAATACTGTATAATAAGTGTAATTTAATTTAAGCATGTATCATCACGATTTTATAAAACATCTCGCTTTTCAGTTTTGAAAATCTGGTTTCAGATATATATTTGTTTTGGAAAATATATCTGAAAAAAGTCACAAGTTAATGCAACAGCTTGGGCAGTTACAGAAATAAAATCACTCTAGTTCACAGCCAGCTCATGCATTTAAACCTTTAAGTAATACTGAATCTCTAATTGGCTTATTTACTGTCGTTTCTGTTTTTTGTCTAAGGAAATAATTTTGTTAAGTTGTGTTAAGAATTTTGTTAATTTGTGGTCTACCATTAAGTGGTATAGTGTGCAATGTACCGTATCCATTTACTTATCATAACTTAAGGAATGGATCTGAAAAGGAAAAAAAATGAAAATTCTGTTTACATCCTGACCTACTGCAGTTGAAGAACAGTATGTTGTCTTAAATTAGCCACTGCTTTTAGTAATGGTGCCAGTAGGTAATTATTTAAACCATGATTGTATGACTAAGTTGATCGACTGATGTCTCTCTAATAAATGTTGTGAATGTATGCTGAATGTACTAAGATATAGAATTATTTGCTACTTACACATACCACTCTAAAACAATTTTGATTGGTCAGTCATAGTGTAATACGCCTTTATAATACTGGAAAATTGCTGTGCTTATTTAGTGTTTTCTATTACTTTGTGACTATTTGTTTATAACAGTTAGTTAATCTCTACAGGGTGACACAAACTGCCACTACTCTGTATAAGGGTATTGATCACTTAGTCAGGGTTTAGGCTGTGTAGATGACAACCTTTTAAATTGAACTGTGGTTGTGACAAAGACAACTGGACTAGTCATACATGTCAACTCAACCAGAGGTCCCAGGTCATTTTTGATTTTACAGAACAGAGATAAATAGCATAAATAGTGAATTACCTGGTAACTGTTCATCAGTGACATTTAATATTTTGTGTTTTAACACTAAGTGATTTTCACCTGATATTTGGGGCAATATTAGCAAGGCTGAAAAATGATTTAAGATGCTAGCATCACTTTATTTTAGCCTGAGCTTGGTAGCTCTTTTGTGAAATCTGTTGAATACAGCAATATTTTACTATATTGTTATATTATATGAGGATCTAAATGTGTCTCAATGTGTAAACTGTTTAGTCAAAAACCATATCTGCCACTGTCTGATAGTCTTCATATAATAATGTTGATCTTTGGTTTTTCACGTTAAAACAATGTCTGTTCTGTCTGTTTAATATACAGAGTTACATTTAATATAGACAGTTACATTATATGAGGATCTAAATGTGCCTCCACGTGTAAACTGGTTAGTCAAAAACATATCTGCCACTTTGTGTAAATCTGCAACTTATTTATAGAGGAATGTCTGATAGTCTTCATATAATAATGTCGATCTTTGGTTTTTCACATTAAAACAATGGCTGTTTTGTCTGTTTAATAGAGAGAAACTTTGTTTAATTTAACTGCCTGCAACATGCAAATTGCTCAATGTAACATGTTTATAATATATAACTATACGTTTTCCCCCAGAGCACCTCAGCAACTCTGGCACTAACAGGACGGTATATCACATCCTGTCCACATCCAGTGGTTTGCTGGTTCGATTCCGAACCAGCAAGGAGCAATTAAAGTGCCCCTTGGGCAAGGCACCAATTGCTCCATAGGCGCTGCAGCGATAGCTGCCCACTTCTGTGGGTGTATGTGTGTTCATGACTTGCAGTGTGTTCACTCCTCACAAAGGATGGACAAAATAATGTCACTTTTACTTTTTTCACTTTCATATGGCCCAAGAGAGACAAAAACGTTCTAATACCCCAAAGAAAGAATTTTATTTCTATGTTGCTCTGTGTTGTATTGGCTTCCTTACTACCCATCCTAATTGTAACAACTAATATGAAACTTTGATTTGATGTTCTTGCTTATATTCATGCATTAGAATAAATCACAACTTAAAGGATAGCTATTGTCAAAATCTGTTCATTTTGTCGGAAAACAGCATATTCGCCTTAAAGAACATAGGAAAAGTTCATTTTAAACATTTTGAACCACTACGTTGTATGTATATGTTTGAGAAAAAGGTTTGATCTTTTTATTGTTAAGATATGATGGCTGCTGTATGTTACAGCACCATCTAGCATTTAATGTGGAAATATATTGATATTTCAAAAGTGCAACATCAGGATAAAATGACACGCTCGCGAATGGATCTTTGCAAAGATGAAACCGAATTTTCCACGCAAACACGTATGAAAGAAATATAGTTTAGATTTAATAAATAATAATATGACTAACTGTAAAATACTATGAATAAATGATTTTATTTCGTTAATATTTACGATATATATTTAACTTATTGTTTACATGTTAAAGGATTTTAACTTCAGGGGGGGGGCGGTGCCCCCTATTGACCGGCCGCCACTGTTGGCTGCACATTTAACCAGTTTTGTTAAAAGTTTTGAGCCGTTTTTTGAAGACTGCAATAGAATCCGCTAATCTTATAGCAAGGGGTAGGTCATTCCAGAGGATTTTATCCCCTTGTTGGATGGTACCATAAGTTGTTTGTTTGCAGAGCGTAGGGAAAGCGGGGGGTACATATGATTGAATTAGTATGAAGGTATGGGGGTGATGAACCATTGGTGGTTTTGTAGGCGAAGAGAAGAGATTTGAATTGGATGCGAGCAGCTATAGGAAGCCAGTGTAACCTAACAAAGAGAGGAATGAGCTCTCTTCGGCTCATTGAAGATCACCCTCACCACTGCATTTTGTATCATTTGAAGAGGTCTGGTTGTACAAGCTGGAAGACCAGCAAGAACAGAATTACAGTAGTCCAGTTTGGACAGGACAAGAGCCTCGACATTAATTTGAGTGGCGTGTTTGGACAGGAAAGGTCTAATTCTCCTGATATTGTAAAGAGTGAATCTACAGGACCGGGTGGTGTTGGCAATATGGTCCGAGAAAGTCAGCTGATCATCAATAACTACTCCCAAATTTCTAGCTGTTTTGGAAGGAGTAATGGTTGATGAACCTAGTTGGATGGAGAATGTTAGCAACACAATGTTAGCAACAAGTAAACAAACGTTAGCAACATCCATATATTTAGTATCCATATATTTAGTAGCACAGATATGGATCTGAAAGCCCAAGAGTAATCTTCTCGGATTTATTTCAGTGTTACGTCACGCTCTCATCCCAGGGATACAAGGGCTTGCTGTCAGACGAATCTTCAAGAAATCATGTCTAGTGAAACAACACTTTCGGACCACAGTACCAAAGAAGAGGTAATTCAGTGTCCCACGTTTCTGCATGAAAATAGCCTTGTGATTGTAATCGAGTTTACTGTAAAGACATGGTTCTATATTATTTATGTGTTTAATCGTTCATGATGAAATGTATTGTTATATTTTGTTAATCAATTACATAATTGTATTCTGTTTAGAATAAATTAACACTATGTACATGATTACATGTAATATGTATTCAATGTACATTCAGATCCTGACTTTGTTTCAGTGTTGATGGTATACTGGCTGTTGGCTTTATGGCTACTGCAGCTTCACTGCCATTTAGTTTAACACCAGCCAGTCACACTCAGCAAAAAAGTCTTTATCTTGAATTTGAAGAGGACATTGAAGATGTTAAGATGAAGTTGAAAATCTGCATTGCCTGCAAGACATATGGATAGAGGACAATGGCATTTAGTACATTTTTAAACATTTGTTCTGGGTATGATTCAAGATGGTCTGCCTGATTTACTAAACTAATAAATTTTGTTATTACAATGATGTACTTGCTTACTCTCTCTTTGTTAGTTTTGTTGTGCTTTGTATTTAGCTACCAAATTTCAACCAAATGTGGATTAGTCTAATTACACACTGCTAGGCAATGGGTCGTATCGGGCCTACCCTTCCCTTTCACTGAGTGACAAATGGCCATGATCTGCTCCGTACACATTCATAGCATTTTGAGTATATGTTCAGACATACCAGGATACATCAAGAAAAGTTATTGCTCAGACTTCCATAGGCCATATACATTAAATATTGGCTACTGAGGTGTAGTGTGCTATAACTTGATTATTATGGGGGAACATTGTGGGCACATAACATTGAAAGCATTCAAACGAACATTCCAAGTAACTTGCCACTGAGAACATTTAAATCCAGCCTTTGCTGAAGTGGTACTACCTCCAATTTAGTGTCCTCTTCTGATTCAGGCTCAGACATAAGGCTGAATCTGCACATGAGTCATAGCTGTAAAAGGTTGCTCCATGTTCAAAAGCCGGGCAACGACTTCACATAACCATTCTTTTGAGTGGCATTGAAGGCAGCCAGTTAGCATGAAGCGCTCGCATTTCATAATGAGGTTACCAGGTAAGGGTGCCAAATCCTTGTGCAAAATTACACGTTCCTCCACCCCAAAATCAGTTTTTAAGTAGCTTTTAAGGCATAAAGATTCAACCAAAGTTCTATTCTCTGTATGTCACATCACAGAACAAGAATCAATACCCAGTTCAACCACTCTAGGTCCTTTTTAATATAATTCAAACTGTGTTATATTTGGTATAACAGATCGTGTTATTTCTCAGCAGACTCTATACGCTATATTGCCAAAAGTATTGGGACACTCCCTTTTAATGAACAGGTTTGACTACTTTAGACATTTCCATGAGTAAACAACTAATGTTAAAGCATAGAATGCTATTCTAGGGAATTGTGTGCATCAAACTTAAAAGCAAAGAACAGTTTGGACAGGACCCTTTTTAAAACTAATATGGCAATATAATATGCCACTGTGTATAAAGCAAGGATCAAACAGAAATTGATTTAGTCAATATGGAAAAACCTAAATGATCTGCATAAAGCCATGTCCTAATCCCAGCTAAACACCTTTGGTGTGACTTTAAATCCAGACCTCGAGCCAAATAACTCATCACCAAACACCCATGACTTGTACATATGGGTAGAGTCATTTTAGGCACTTCCAAAACTGTTGCAACAGAGATGGAAATACAATTTTTAATGAATTATGCTTCCATCTTTGTTTCTACAATTTCAAAAGTGCCTTTTGCCTGTTCAAAAGAAGGGGGCGTCCCAATATGTTTGTTTATATAGTGTGTGCACATTGGTGTTGGGTATGTGCATTGGTGTTTGGTGATGAGTTTTTTGGCTCAAGGTCTTGTTTTCTGCCTTACCGGGTGTGACCTGCGTGAAGTTATTAATGATCACCAAGAGTTGCTTTTACAGCCCTTGGCACCCCTCCACAATGTAAGTAATATTACATAATCTTTATATAATCTTACGCTTAAACTTATGCATATATTTCTATCTGAAAAACATGTTATTTCTCATTTTTTATTAACAATAAGCAGATTCTGTTCCCCTCTAAAGAACAAAAAAAAGTTGCAGTGCAGGTATGACACTCTATCCAAAAACCAAGAGCCTGAAATTGAGGAACTAATGTGGAATCAGATGTTCAATAGGCTTATGTTAGCCTGATTTTCCAAAAGCTCAATTTGAGTGACAAAATCAGATGTTAAATGGGTTTATGTTAGACTGATATTCAAGAGCTCAGATTGAGTGCGAAAATCACCTCCATAACATAGGAGTTTGCGCTAAGAATAAGAAATTAGTGAGTAATTTCAAGACCTCCAGCAAACCCTGATTTACAGGACGCTGTAATCAGGTATTTAGCTACGCAGCGACCTGAATCATGAACGGGTGAAAAACCTTGTCAAGCAAGCAGAGTGGGGGGGATTTCTTCTAGCAAACGTTTGAAATTTTCTGAATCTGTATGTCAAATGAAAATAATTTATGGTCCCAATGCATGCAAAAGTTTGAAGAGCTCATTAAGTATTGTGGGTTTCCAACAGAAAAAAACATTAAGTTCTGAAAGGTTACAGAAAGTTGAGAAGCCGATGGAAAATAGACGTAGACGGGGATGTAAAGGTTGCAGAAGGAGTCTGACTAACTAGAGGGAGAGAGAAAAACGGGGTTCTGGGCAAGCAGCTAGCAGCACCAAAAAGGGGAAGTGGTAACACATTAACCATATACACACACACATATACTGATACTGCTCTCTGCAATGAAGAACTTGCTTGTGCTCTTGTACAAGTTAATTTATTTTTATGCAAAAGTAATATTTTTGAGAAAACGATTTAGATTTACTTAAATTTACTTTATGGGTAGAATCTGTTACTTATATCATCTCTTGCAGACAGTGATGCTGTTAGATTAACATTGTGACAAAGCGATCTGCTATGTGAAACACAGCTGACTGATGACACAGTACTTTGTATGTCAGCAACTGGGCACTTAATTTCAGAACAATTGACAGTTCCATTGCAGTGCACAACGGAAAGAGGTGAGACAATATCACACCAGTTCTTATTGTGTGATTCCTGTCCAGTGCCACTGCTAGTAATGGATTTAATGTATTAATTGGGCATATGCATTACAGAAAATGAGAAGGGTGTTACTGAGTCATTGAAGTCACCCAACTGTGGTTTTCAAACTTGTGAAGTAGCTTATCGCAAAATTGCGATGCTAAATTATAAGTTCATGTTGCCCAACAACCTACATTGCACATTGCATGTCGTAACAGAGGGACATTTGGATTATGAGAGTGAGTAGTTTCACTCTTTGCCAGAAGAAAATAGAGCTGTTAAACCTAAAGCACCTAATGTGTGAAATCCTTACATGATCATGTCACAAATTCTTTGAACAACATAGGGGTTATCTGAGGTAGATGTGGCCTAGTCTATGGCCACAGACAGCCAGTTTTGGTTTGCTTTCAATTTTAATGGTAAAGCATATACTGGGGGCAGTTGTGGTCTACTGGTTAAGGAGTCGGGCTTGTAATCAGTAGGTTGCTGGTTCGATTCCAGCACCGGCAGATAGCAACTGAAGTGCCCTTGAGCAAGGCACCTAACCCCCGATTGCTCCCCGGGCGCCGCAGGGATAGCTGCCCACTGCTCCGGGTGTGTGTGTGTTCACGACTTGCAGTGTGTGTTCACTCCTCACATGGATGGGTTAAATGCAGAGGTTACATTTCGGTTATGGGCAACCGTAACTGACAAACACGCCACTTTCACTTCACTTCACTTGTGGAAGTAAGTACATTATTGGTACAAAGAGAGTCTGAGCAAACTGTAGTTTGTAAAACAGGAAGTCAGATTTTAAGGTCACATCATAACACCACAGGGAG
>JBAJNP010003702.1:26649-37754 GCA_036877545.1 Yasuhikotakia modesta | reverse complement strand
TTATAGTTAGTGACGTCACGTCGCTGGGAACGCCCCTTCACGGAACGGGTCGCAGTAAAATTTCTGTCGGTAGGTTTCTATAACATTTAAGAAGATCCGAAAACACACGAACGTAAATAATATTAATGTAAATAATAATAATGTAATTTATAAACTAGTTCCGCTGGTCACGGTTATTTACATCTGCCTGCGGCTGGACAGCTGACCTTTACAGCTGCTAAGCTATATAACCACAGCGAAATTAAAGTTAAACGGAAATTCAGTTGTTGTCATTGAATGCGGGATTTTCAGCTCAAAGAAACAATTTATACAATGTATTTAAACACTTTTAACTAGTTAAATTATGGGAGCAACTCCGGAAAGGGGGCGTTCCCAGCGACGTTACGTTATTACGTAATGCTCTTCAGTTCATAATTTTATTCATGTTTATAAAAAAGTCGTTTTTTTACACTTATATTTATAAAGTATTTTTAAACTTGTTATTTGCTGTTATCAGCTCTTATTCCTTAATTAACTACTGTTCTGTATTTATATTGTTTACAGAAGCAATTCAGTTTCTAAAGAAAATATCCAGACTCAATGATATGCTTATACAATTATTATTATTTACATAATTTACAACATTATTTACAATCATCACATTATTTACAACAGGGTTCAGCTTCTTTCTGCAGGTCTGCAACAGCTCCATTTATCTGCAAACACACAAACGTCACTGATTACACACTAAAACAATGACACATTATTTTTAAAGCATTATTTCAAGATCTTATGACTTTATTTGTTAAACCAAAACCCCTCAGCATAGAATCTGTGTGAAAATGAACTGTGTGACATCATCAGGCCTTTATTACGATAATTGTAAACAGTATTACTCAACCCAATCTCACGACAGTTCTTGATATACATACATAACAAACAAAAGGCTTAATTTTATGTACTGGGCCTTCAAAGTACTCTCTGAAACCAGGCCTGGGATGGCTTGTGTAAATGAAATAAGGAAGAAAATTAAAACTGTCATATACCTAAACCAAATACATAATTGGAATAGTCTCGACCTGGAAAGTAATGTTAGGATGAAGATTCCAGATTAGGGTTAGGTTTAGGGCTATAAAAATGTATCTTTACTATATATGTCAGTAACGCACAAATTATTCACCTCCAACATTTTCATATGAGGCCTTCATTCCTAAGCACTCTCACGCAACGATGTAAATGTATGTTTCAGCTGCATTGTTGTTTCTTTAAATATGAACATTCAGTTGACTTGACAAACAGACCAAACAAGACACCCCACAGTATCCTTATGGGACAGATGTGCAAGGCCAAAGTCTTTTACAGCCACGTACAGAACAGTAAGATCAATATATGATGTTGTAGGATCATCAAAAAGAGAACCTGCAGACTCAAACCACAACATATTCTGTGTCGCTACATATGGAATAAACAGGTAAAGCTATCTAAATGTAAAACACACAGACATGTTTTCTCAATCGGTGCAGCATTACAGTACAAAGATAAATGTGGTACAGAAACATCCAATGAGATCGAATGAAAATTGTCCAAATGTTTCTACTGTTGTAGCCAGGCTTGAACTACACAGCAGGCTGATCCTGATAACTTTGAACTGATAATCAATGGCAATTTACAAACATTTGTTCAAAATAAAGATTTTAAATTACAGCAACTGAAGTAAACAGCACTTAAGTACATTAGAATATCACTCACTTATCTCTAGAAAGGTCAATATATTGGGAGCCTATTGATATCAGATGAGTGACAAAACTGCGTGTAATAAGCATCATTTTGAGGTTCCATTAAATAATCAATGTAGTAAAGGCTTTTTTCTCTTTTTTGACAAATGCCCTACAGACTATGAAAAGGTTATTGTTTGTTAGTTCGTCGGCTGAGTGGTTAATCAATCAATACAACTCTCTGCCAGAATTGTTGGCAGCTACACAAAAACCTGGATTGTAATAACAACAGAAGCAAGATGTGAAAATAGTTAAATGTCAGTTTTAGTTGAAATCAGCAAGGCTTGTTATAAAAATCTATTTCTTGTGACATTTTTGGCAGATAACATCAAGATTTACAGCACTGTAAAAAATCAACAACTTATGTTTTGTTAGAGAAACTCTTTTTTATTTCACTGAACTATTTACGTCAAATAAAATTGAGATACTTTGTGCATGGCGTTGTTGACAAGATTTCAAAAATGTTTGTCTCTTCCCACTATTAAGCAGGAGATGAGGTCTAATCCATAATTATCTTACCAAGTAATGTACATGCATTATTATGCAATTAAAGATAAACAAAAGCAAACACATAGCGTTTATAGCGGCCCCCCCCATGTGAGCTTTCTCATTAAGAACTGAAACAGCTTCAGTGAATGCTATTCAATGGCATTTAATTTTCTTTGACTGGAGTTTGCCATTCTTGACACTTTGAATCAACAACACATTGAGGATGTGTTGTGCGTGCTGAACCAAGAAAACTAATAAACTGTATAATTAAAGACATGGAGAGAAGTAAATAGTGACTTCTGGGGAAATTGTGCTGTGATAGGGAAGTTGCAGTAACCAAAGCCACCAAGGGGTGGCACTATAGACCCATTATCTCTTATATACCTGTAGCTAAACTTCAAACGTTCTCCTTTGGGTTACGGGACAACATGCTTTTCTGCTGGGGTTATGAGGAGAGGTGGTCTACATATACATTCATTACTGTGTTTTGTGTCATGTCAGGTAGAAAATGACAAACAAACTTAAGGTTTATTTATTTGCACAAATATTCTTGAATTTTCAACACTATAAAAATACTACATGTATTCACAATGCAGAAAAGGGGGATTCTGTGCTTTATATGTAGGCTACTAGCATTATGACAGTAAAGTCGCACACCATATGAGATGGTCTGGTTAACGTTTCTTTAACATTACATATTGTTAGTTATTGAAAAGCAAAATAAAAAAGTACCCTCTAAAGAGTTGACTTTTGTCAATTGACGCTTGTTAATTGCTTAGTAGTTTTACAGCTGTAATATATGTACACACAGTTGCAGAGTGGATTATCTATAATCCCTATATAGCATCTGAACAACTGTAACAAATCCCAGGTGAAAGGCCCCTGTCAAAATACCACTACTATGAACAGTTGCTGTATCACACCAGGATAATGCTCTTTGTTGAGGGTAATGTCTGTGCAATATCAGCTTCAAAGACATGGCAGGCATCCCACTACCTGTTGCCTGAGGGGAGATTTGTGACTTCGCACACACAGTTTCCTGCTCAGGGTTCAGTACAAGACGGTTCATGATCCATTTCGCTGATTGGCCACTAAGCTGGTGATGTAAGTAATGTCATGGGCGAACAGGCTGATGGTGATTGGAAGATGCCTGTTTAATTTAAGGTTACATTGATCAGAAAATCATTTATTAAGTCCAATATAAGTACAAGCTGTAGATGCACCCCCCTCATGGAAAGACAAAACATGTTTAATACCAGCAGATAGCTGATATCAATTACAGTAGCCAGGAATTTCTCACCATGCTCAGCTATTGGACATGTCTCAACTCAACACACCAGTGTCCTCTATTATGAAGTAGTCAGTAACATGAAGAATAACAGCAAAGAAGTTTTAAGCAAATGTCTGTCTGTTCTGTTGTTTTAGAATTCACTAGAAGTAGAATTAAAGTTCATTCTGTCTCCTTTATGTTGTTCTAAACATGTATGCTGTATTTTAGCATATAAATCTTTTTTCATGAAGTGACAGTGTAAAATCCAGTGACAGTTCAACCCATGAAAGGACAATAATTCTTTAAAAGCATAAAAAATATTATTATAACCAATACTATAGTTAAAAACTAAAATAACTTCAGGAGTTGTAAATAAGTGACAAATAAAGAGCATGAGTGAACCAATACTTTAGTACTCAGTACTATGTTTTTTAGTAAAAACATTTAAAATATATGTTTATTGTCTATACATTGTTTTATAATATATCAAGACAAAAAATGACTTTTCACTTCTCCCTTCAAATGATCATATTAATAGACTGTATGGTACAAATGAGATTTTGCTAACATCAATGAGATAAAGGTCAGATTGTGCCAGAGGGTCTAATGACCCCTTCCCATATGTGCTCCTAATCCAGAGGAACACTGGGGCTTCCAGCACAGATTAGTGGTGTTAGCCTTCAGGGCTTTCCACTGGGTTGCAGTCTGAAACCAGACCTCACTGTGCTCATGACCTCAGTGCTGAGATGTGGGTAGCCATATGGCTGAATGTGGATACTATAGGGTCCAGTTCCTCTCAGACAGCTGGCCCCACTGGCCCTTATATGCGGTGGACCCCTTGTGTCGGAGACCAAAACATGCCTTAGCAAACTTGCTAAATGCTGCAGATATACAGTAGATTAATGGAGCCCTGGCAGGGAACAATGTTGTTAGACAAAGTTGAACAGCGAAGAAGAAAAAGGCTTTGAAATTTATCAAGTGCTCTCTTTGTCGATTTAGAAATAATGTAGAAATAAGAGCATAAACAATTAAACCATTGCTCAGGTAAAAAAGTGATGAGAAACAAAAAGCACAAAAAAATTGTTTGATGTACTTAATACGTGTATAAACTGTAACTTATATTTGTAAATGGCTTTTTATATTTTCCTGTCTTGTTTTATGTCTAACCATTTAGGTTCTCTTTCTTTTTCTACTGGTGTCTGTGGGTGTAGTTGTAGCTGTAGAATATTCTAGAAGCATTCATTAAGTGCCATGAGCATATTAGTCTTATTACAGAGAGTTACAGATGTTGTCTAGATGGGATATGAGGGATTAAGATGTAACCAAAGAGCTCTCTGGGTGAGTCCAGAAAGGCTGAATATGCTTCTAAAGACCTGATGGCAGGCAATACCAGGCGATCTGCCAGCACAGCATTACCAGCAGGGCACTTTAACAGATCTTTACAGCTGTAGGGAATTTAGGATGTATTTCAGAGAAGAGCTTTTTTTTAAAATGCCTCAGATCTGTTCTCTGAGACATTTTAAATGTCTTTTTTATGTATTTTTAATTCTAAAAATACTTGTAAACTGATATCCATCATTGTTATTTATAGCAAAAATAAAAAAGTATTTTCTTTTGGGTTTCTAACAAAAAAATCTTCTTGATTAAATAAATGCAATTCATGCAATAAATGCAATATTGAAGAATATAATGTAATTAAAAGGAAGAGGAACCTGTGGAAGACAAATGTCTCTAGGTTATATTCCAGAATAAAGACAACTTTTACTTTTTAAACTTTCAAATCCACCAGGCCGAATATAATCTTATCACCCCAATCTATTGTTTAATGCTGGCTACACAAAGGATTAGAGCGCTGGGCTCTGCTTTATGTGCCATTTCAGTCAAATGCAGCATCTGTGATGGTTGTTGAAGTGAGATGTGTATTCAAGTATTCAAGATTTTTTTCTTTTACACTTACTTTAAACATTTATCATACAGGCTGTAATGAAATGCCTTAACGTAACATGAACAGGCAAATATTTGAGAAATTAAATGTTATAAACATAAAGGCAGGAGTATTCAGTGTGTTGATCGAATTTTGAATACCTGCACATGTGCATTGAACAGCAAGGAAACATAATAATTGAACTGTATTGAAGTGTAATAGAACGACCTCCTGCACAAACTTTAAGGTAGGTTAGGTTAAGCTAGCTACCGTCTGTCTGTTTGCACAGGTAGTTTACATAGCGATAACCCAGGTGATGTCAGGTTTGCATAATGAATAAATATTTGCCACAGACTGCCAGCTGTTTTTCACAAGCTATTAAGAAGCCGTGTCTCGCAGCAGCTGTTAACTGGCAGCTCAGCATTCCCTTGTCTCATAGCATGAGCCAACTCCTGCTCCATCATTTCACATATTCAAATAAAGCTCTGGTCCAGCTGAGCTCTGCTGTCATCATGCCGGTGACAGAGTATGTTCTTCTGCTTGAACAAACATCTCAAGCTTATATCTGCAAGCGACAAACTATTCTGCCTTGAGACAGCAGAAGTCTCTGCTATCTCTACCAGGTCATTTAAAGCATGCGATGGTCACTTTATGATAGAATGCAGAAATCTAGTCAATTTTCTTTAATAAGCTGAAATGGCAAAGTGTTTTCCAGATCATTAATCTAGAGCTCTCTCACAGAGAGTCAGTCAGACAGACATACTCTCAGCTTTCTGAATCATTAAGGGAAAAAGGGGACAACATTTAAGAATTAATAGCAACACAGTCATTTCATAACAGAACAAGCATCAACGCTAATGAGTGAAGCGCACTGCATAGCTGAAGGACAATGCAAGACAAGGACATGCTTTATGTTGTGTTTGTGTTGTTTTGCTTTTGAAGGCAGGTTTGTTGTTTGCTGTGTAGACCTTGGACATATGTGTCTTATACCTGACAGCACTACAGTATCTGTCCATATCTAACAACATCCATGTGTCTGTCCAAAGACAAAAGTCCTTTGCTCTTTTCAAAGTGATTTTAATGAAAATTGATCTACATGTTCCTTTGAATAAATGTGTTTACTAAAAAATAAATGTAAATATATCATACAAAAAAAAAAGCACAAAAATGAAATTAACAATAATAATGAAACAAATATGCACCAACAGTTTAATGACACACACAGATTATATATCTCTGACAAAGATCTCATGATCAAAATTGGGAAGCACTGCCCTTCTTGTCAACAAATATATAAAATGTGAAAGTGTTTTATGATGTTTTTTATCCACATATTTAGCACAACCAAACCCTACTGGAGCAACTAAAAGCACCAACTTCAAAATGACACAGCCATGTCTATGGAGACCCTTAAGTGAATATAATTGCACCCAATGCACAGAAACAGCTTGGATCAGTAATAATAGTGTTTTTGCACAAGTGCTGTGCCAAGGCTGGGGCCATTCTGGTCCTAGCAGTCTCTCCTTTTCTGCACCAATTTGATCCAAGCTATTACAGACAAGATAACAGAAAATCAGCAGAGCCCAAGAGCAGAGTACATAGTGGAGGACTGGTCTCTGTGCTGCTGGGCTTCTCATTGTAAAATGGTTGTAGCTACACAGGCCAACATTACTGTTATGATGTTGCTATTAAATCTTGTATCTTATTGATTTTATTAGGATACATTCTTAATACATTCTTAAAAAATTTACATTTTTAATACATGCATATTATTATTATACAAACTGTTTGACCCTTTTAAAGGCGGTAGTAAAGCTCACCTTCAAACTTTAAATAAAACAAAAAAAGGGAATAAAACATAATATTAATGCCTCACAACACCATTAGACCACATACAGTAATCCAAATCCCTCACACATTCATCTGAAACCCTAGGTTGCCACTCTGAGAAGTTTCCTTTCCCATGCATTATTCCTCTGGGAATTCTAAACACTACCCACTCATATTCTATAAAAAATAAAGTATATCCATCAAAAGCAGGAAGACAGGAATGTTTTAATCCCATTTTGTTAATAGCATATGGATGGTATGGTTATTATTCCTTTGTTGTGCTGAGCTGGGGGACACTACCATGGAAACCTCAAAAAGCATTAGCATGCCTAGCTAATATTCCTGTTATTGAGGAAGGTTGCGAGCCCAATTGCTAATGCATCACAGTTAGCTGAAAGCTACAGTTTTGTATTCTTTACACATAGTGCTTTTGAGCTACTGGACCAACTGGACTACTGAATGTCAGGAAATATGTCTAATAAGAGTCATTTTCTACAAGGATATGAATATTTTACAATAATTCTGCCTAGAGATTTACATAGATGAGAACAGATAAGGTTTAGTTTACTGCATAGGACTAAATTTTGGAAATTATACAACACTTCCCCACTTCATCTCCGGCCCCTGAGGAAGGTCAGACACACTGAGTGCATAATAAATAGGAACCAGTCCAAGAGCCATTAACTTCCTCTGCTGAGTCTAGTGACCTGGCATTCTAACAAATAGAGGGGAAAACTCAGTCTGGAGATGTAAATCCCTCCTCTGGTTCCCCTATGAATAGTATTTCTCAGAGCCGGTGACCCGAATGGGAGTGTACCACCCAGAAATGGTAGTGGAGGGGAATACGGGGCTCTCTTCAGTGGAGGAAAGGGAGTGTAAAAAGAAATGATGTTTTAAGAATAAATGAGATGTCATGCTGAGCAAAATATTTCCATCAAACGACATCCTTGGTTGGGGTTTGAGTGACTTGAAAAATGCAGGACCTAGGTAACAGTTGGCTGAAGATATGGTGAAGGACATCTAGGGCATCTAGGGCATATTAGATTTAAATATTAAGGTCTTTGTTCTACAATTGTATAAAATATATACAAAATAAACACTTATTGACCAACGTTATGTGCATGAGCAACACATTACTTATAATTGTAAGCATTGGTATATCAGCAAATCTGAGCTCTGTTTGTAACAATATTTAGATCTCTACTGAAGCTAATGACACATATAAGATTATTAAAGTCTGTTTTTTTAAGAAACATCTAAGACAGAAAATATAAGCAATTGTCTTCACTTGATCTCCTTGTAATCTCATGATAATTTTCATCTTTTCTTTGTTAAATGCTGACAACAACCACAATGTTTTGACAAATAATGACATCTGTAGCATAGCATGTTTGGGAAATGCAAGCATATCACTTGTTTAGTATTGCTGTTGGTTAACCATTGATAACCATTAAAGTCATAATGCTGAATGGGTCAGTAAAATACTGGGCAATTCTCTACTTACATTGAGCTTGTAGCATCCTAACATATGTATTGTAGAGAAGCTTTTTCATCAATCAAATGAATGCCCAGTTTTAAATAGACACAGACAAATGGCTAAATATTACAGTGATTATTAGAAATGATACACAGGTGGTGATAAAACCATTTCCTGTCATTTAGCTTGATGGTTGACTAAAAGAAAGTATAGCCATATAGTCTAGCTATTCTGATGCTATCATGAAAACAGCCTCTGTAAAGCTTTAGATAGTATCATGTTACCCCAACAGTGGCTGACAATAGATTGTGGCTGAACTGACAAGACCTTAGGGAAGATTTGATGGCCTTTGTCACCATATGGCTTTAGTTTGGGCCCTACTGTTCACCTATCTACTATGTACATTCATGTATGAGTTTGCAAATGGGACAGGCTTTTGTCATTGACATATTAAATGTACACTGGTCAGCATATTCATTATTGTTTTTCATGGACCAAGGTCTAAAGTCAACAGTCATATGAAAATAAATGCTTAAAAATAAAAGCTTGAAGTGGAGCTTAGAATTTTCTTCCTTATCATGGTAAGAAGAAAAACACACCTTTGTTTTTCTCTCCCTATCATAGTGTAGTTCCTCAGAGACTTCTTAAGGCTTCTCAAGGTAATGAATACCTCCTGAGCCAGTCAAGAATCTCCATTTACTGTTGATTGTGTCTGCAGAGGTTCTTATGAAGTACCGTCAAATACATATTCTATACATATTCTACAAATCTACATATGCCCCTTAAAATTCAAAGGGAGCTGATTTTAAGACAAGGTGTGTGCTCACTCTAGTTTTTTCAGCCCCAAATCCTTTGACTGGATTACTGTTATTAGAGTCTTTGCCAGGCATGCTTTGATTGAGAGCTAATCTACAGAATCACAGGAGGCAGAGACGCACAGAACAAGATGAGTGATGTCTAAACAAACTGTTATGTGTGCAGGTTATGACCACATACACATAGGGTTTAAAAGAAATCTCTGGCTATGCAGAATATCTGTGCCAATATATGGCTGCTTTTGAGCTTGTAATTGCAGAGGGCTTTTTACTTAAAGTGCCATTGATATTATATTGTGTGTTTTCATTAAATAATTAGGGAGGAAACCCACACAAGCATTTTCTATATACAGTGAAGGTAGTACCAAACTCACTGTCAAGTTTGAATTTCCAGTAAATCTTTTCATTCATTCCACATCCCGAACTTAGTTTTATCATTTTAAAAAACAGACTCTCCTCTGCAAGTAACAACAGCAAGCAAAGCATTTGTGCAACCTTTTCGAGAGCTTTCGGTTCAGCCCACTGATCTTAAATCCTGTAACTGAAGTGCACAAGGGCATTTAGAAGTCAAACATCAGTGGTTTGTGATGACATTTTCTTGTCTGAGCACTGACCCAAATCTTAACACTTGAGCCAACACTCAACACTCAGTAAAAACAGAAAAGACTGGATACAGATCCTAGCATACTATTATACATATAAAGAAATAAAAAAAAAATAACATCACAAAATATCTAGTGTGGCTTTTGTTTTATGCAGAAAAAGTTGCATGTTCCAAATTGTCTATAATTTATTAGTGTAGCTAATGTTTTTTTCTAATAGAACAAGCACCTCAGAACTCCTGTTCAAATGTATATTACAGTTTTAATTATTTAGAGGCAACACTCCTCAAAGTGTTTTGTTATGGCAGAAATCATAAATATTTAATAACCTAACCTGAAGGTTAATGGAGGATATATGGTCCCCCATATGTTGTTAAGTTGATTGTGTGAAAGGGTTCATACTAGCACTTGAGGGTTTTTAACATGTGCAGATGTTCAATTATATTTGGAGCACAAATATCCAGCTATAAAAACTGATGGCAACTTAGTGCCCTGCAGTCCCATATATAGTAATATTCCAATATTAAGTGTCCAAATGCTCTTTTGTCTTGACACTTTTTGATATTAAAACTCACAGTAAGAACATTTCTCCTGTGTAAAGAATATATGTGAATATATACAGAAAAGCAATAGTGTTAATACACAAAAATATTTATTTTGGTAAAAATTAAAAGAAGCATAATGTAACTTATAAGAAGAATATGTTATATATACAATGAACTGTACTATACAACACTGTAACTTTCAGAGCTTGAAACTGTGTACAAAATTATGATATAGCAATAATATATGAGGTATTTGTGCTGTTTTGTGACTGTGTGTAGCACCTGTAGCTCTATATACATTCTTCTCATACTACTGACATCATAAGTAGCTTACTTCAAAAGTTATATAAAGTATGTTATATAAAGTATCTATAAATACAGTAGATGGCGGTATTATAT